>PVIU01005863.1:0-106486 GCA_004026605.1 Ondatra zibethicus
GTACTCACTCATAGGTGGTTTTTAAACATAAGGCAAAGAAAACCATCTTACAAACCACAATCCCAGAGAATTTAGACAACAATACGGACACTAAGAGAGACCTACATAGATATAATCTACGTGGGAAGTAGAAAGTATAAAAAGACAAGATCTCCTGAATAATTTGGGAGCATGGGGACCTTGGGGGAGGGTTGAGGGAAGGAGGGGAGTGGCAGGGAGGGGAGCAGAGAGAAATAAAAAAAATTATATAAAAAAAAGAAGGCTCCTAAGTGGTCTTTAGCCCAACAAGGGTTTAAGACTTATCCAAGGACACATAATTGATGTATTATCTGTCTTTGCTATGATATATTAGCATGTTATACAATTTAAGTTAATACACAAAGCAATTTCCAACATAGTTATTCATTTCCTTTTTTTGTTTTTGTTTTGTTTGTTTGTTTGTTTTGTTTTTCGAGACAGGGTTTCTCTGTGGCTTTGGAGCCTGTCCTGGAACTAGCTCTTGTAGACCAGGCTGGCCTCGAACTCACAGAGATCGCCTGCCTCTGCTTCCCGAGTGCTGGGATTAAAGGCGTGTGCCACCACCGCCCAGCTATTCATTTCCTTTTAAAATATCAAAATAAATATAGATGTGGTAGCACATGCCTTTAATCCCAGCACTGAGGAGGCAGAGGCAGGCTGATCTCTGAATATGAGACCAGCTGGGTCTACAAAGTGAGTTCCAAGACAGTCAGGGCTACAGAGAGAAACTCTGTCTGGAAAAACCAAACACCAAAACAAAACAAACGAACAGCAACAACAACAAAAAATAACACATCAAAATAAGGGCTGGAGAGATAGCTTGGTGGATAACAGTGTTTGCTCTACAACCATGAGGACCTGCTATTGAATCCGCAGCACCCATCAAAAAATCTGGGCATGGTGGTTAATACCTCCAACCCCAGCACTGGAGGCAGAAATAAGTGGCTTTCTGGTCAGCTAGCCAACAGCTAAGAGTGGACTTCTAATTCAGTGACAGACTATTTCAAAGTAAGAAGGTAGAAAGGGATAGAGGAAAACACATAGCATCCTGTTCTAGCCTCCACATGCGCACACACAGGAGTGTTCAACTGTGGTACCACACCTACCACACACGGATATATGCACATAAAATAAAATAATCATGTAGAAGGCAAACTTTGCAAAAGAGACAGATAAGCCACAATTCATACTTTACAACTACATTTTTTGCTTTGTTGAAGCCAAAGAAAGGTAGAAATTATTGCTTGCAGACATAGCTGACCCATATTAAGTCAGCAATAAAAAAGAATAACTCCAAGGGATGGAGGGATGTTTTAGTGGTTAAGAGTGCTTACTCCTAGGTTTAGTTTCCATACCAGTGACTCACAACCACCTGTGGCTCCAGCTCCAGGCTATCCAATGCCCTCTTCTTGCATGCACAGAGAATATATACAGATAACCAGGCACACACCCCCACACACATAAATAAAACAAATAAACTGTTTATAAAGAACAAGTCTAAGATACTCTAAACATTCAGGATTCTGTTTAGTTATTTATATATCCATTCCGGGGGTGGGGGAGTTATAACTAAAAGAAAAAATACACAAAATATCCAATCAACTTTCAGTTCTTTTGAGTTTCTTAGCATTTATTGAAATAGTGGGATACATGAAATTGTTTAGAATTATTGTTATAAAATTATTTCTGCTCAAGATGTAGGGAAAATAGAGCTTCAGATTCTACTTCTAAGGCTTGAAGAGTCTATCTGGTGCTAATAATATTCAACTAAGCAAAAATACAGAAAAAAATATACAAATGAATTTTTTAGATTTTATCATTTATTTTATGTTTGTAAGTGTTTTGCCTACTTGTATGTCTGTACCATGTGTGTATCTGGTGCCTGTGGAGGTCAGAAGAGGGAATTTAGATCCCCAGAAATTTAGATTCCCCAGGAATTGAGGATAGCAGACAGTTCTAGGCACCATATGGTACTGGAACTCAAACCCAGGTCCTCTAGAAGAGCAGCCAGTGCTCCTAACCATTGAGCAATCCCTCCACCTTCCTTGTCTATTAAGTGAAATTAGCTTTGTTAACTAAATTATGCTTAGTATTGAAAACAGCATCCTTGAGAATAGGAAAAAAAATAAACACATAAACAAAACCACACAGACAGCTGGATGAAGTCCCAGGCAAATGGATCACTTGCATTCAAGACCAACCTAGACAACATAGTGATACCTCATCTAAAAATATATATATATAAAGCTGGGTGTGGTGGCACACGCCTTTAATCCCAGCACTCTGGAGGCAGAGGCAGAGGCAGGTGGATCTTTGTGAGTCTGAGATCAGCCTGGTCTACATAGCCAGGACAGACAGACAGACAGAGCTATATAATAGAGAGATCCTATCTCAAAAAAAAAAAAGACTGAACTTTAGAATGGATTACTTTAAACTTTACCAGAAATCTATATATGTGTGTGTATATATGTATACATATGTGTGTGTATATATTTATATTTATATATATAGATATAAAGCCCCTAGCATTAGCTAGCTTAAAATGAAGGGAATTCATCACATTCAGAGGATGGGAAATAAGAAATAACTAACTATTTATTATAGTTAGTTAATATAACTATATTAACTAGCTGGAGAGATGGCTCAGTGGTTAAGAGCTCTGACTGCTCTTCCAGAGGACCAGGGTTCAATTCCTAGTACCCACATGGCAGCTCACAACTGTCTGTGACTCCAGTTCCATGGGATCCAACACCCTCACACAGACATATATGAAGGCAAAACACCAATGCACATGAAATAAATAAATTTTTTAAAAAAAGAAATAACTAACTACAATGACTATTTTCATATAAAATAAATCAATCACTTATAGGAACTAACAATCAATTTGGGGTAGCCTAAGCACTCTTATGCCTCAAGAGTACATATTCTTGAGCTCAGGAGTTCCAGAAATAACCAGGGCAATACAGTAAGACTTTGTCTCCAAAAAAAGAAAGAAAAAAAGGAGAAAAAAAAGTTCCTAAGTTTTTACAACAAAAACAACCTGGCAAGCATATTGGCAAACACCTGTAATTCCAGCACTCTGGAAAAATTAAGAAAGCTCATGGTGGCCCTGAGAGGTTAGCCTAGGCTTTACTGGGAGACCCCTTCAAAAGAGGAAAGCGAAGGGGGGTCTTAATACACAATATATGGCAGGCTGAGTTTATGCCAATGAGACCACATCTTTAGTAATTTTTTAATTGTGATCGTTTTAAGAAGCGGCAGGAGACCCCTTACCTTCAAAGACACCAGTTTTGACAGGTCACCTATCTGGGGTATGCTATTGTCCGACAAGTCCAGGTGTTGTAGCGCTGTACAGCTATTGATTTGCTCCATGGTCTATTAGAAAAAAAAGTATCACATTAGTCTGTGCACTTAAAATCGAAAATCAAAATCGTTCTCTAATTCTTTGCAGTAAGCCCTGCCTCCTCTTGTCACTAGATGCACAGCAGCAGAGCTGAGCAAGACAAAGGGAGAAAGGGAGAGCAAAATTCAGAAAGTAGCTACGTTGCAAGTTTTCAAGGACACCAAGCAATTCATACCATCTCAGATATTTATAGCCCAAAGAAACTTTAATGGCATCAAACTGCTAGCAGAGAAAAGAATTCACAAATTTAGAATGAAGCCACACAGTCTATTAAATCCTGGCTCCATAGTCAGGGAGGACCAGAGTCAAGGCATTGTCTTCTAGGCATTATGGGACCACGGCACTCATGAACTCCCAGCAGCTGAGTTCATGACCTGCACAAGAGCAAGCCAGTTAACAGTTTAGCACAGAGGAAGAAGGCTTCTAAGCCCCACCCCTGAGGACCTGCAGACAGTTAATGGCTTCTGAGAAAGGGACACTCAGCTTTCCTTAAGTCCTAGTAAGTCAACCACATCCAGTGGATGGCACCACACCCTGGAAGACATAGACAGCATAAATTCGATTCAATGGTTATTTTTTAGAAAAATACGTGCAAAGAGAGGAAATCAAGTTGGGTAAGGAGGTAGGGATGGATCTGGAAAGTTAGGGAAGGCGTGGTAGATGAATATAATCAAAATATGCTGTATGTTGTGTGAAATTATTCAAGAATGAATTAAAATATATATATATTTTTTTTAAATTTTGGGCTCTGCAACTTCTTGGATGTATGAATTGGAACAAGCATTAGCTTCTCTGTGTTTCAGTTTCCCTATCTACATAAGCCTGATAACTATACATATTTCACAGGCTGACATGCGCTCACTACATACACTTAGAAAAGTACCTCGCAGCAGGCAGCTGCTCAGTAAAGGCAACGGTTATTATCCTTTACTCTAGTCCCCTTGCCTGGCACATCAGAAAACAGATACAGAAATGTTTGCTAACTTGTCCAAAATTATATATCTCTGTGTACAAAGTAGGAAAGCTAGAATACAGATCTCTTGACTTAAAAAATTTTTTCCATGTACCATTAAAAATTTACTTAAAAGTTTAACTCAGTAGGAAAAAATCTCTTTCCTCATGGCTCTAGTATTTGATTTACTTTTTTCAAATATAATATAGATTCTCTGTTCACATTTGAAAGAATACTATACTATGGTATATGTTCAAAATGGAGGCTTTTTAAAGTTTATGCTAATACAGATTGTAGATATAGATATTTTCATTTTTTAGTCTACTTATTTCTATACTTGCCAAGTTTCTTTTTCACAGAAAACAGATTTGCTATGAAAAAAAAAAAACACAAAAGTTAATTACCAAGAAAAAAAAAAGCCATTCACCTTCAGATTATTTCCTGCTAAATTGAGCCATTCCAAATGGACTAGGTCCTTCAGTCCTTCAACGCAGCCAATACTATTATGAGGTAAATTTAACACCCGGAGTTGAGTAAGTTTGGCCACGCCCATCATCCGAACCAGCCGATTATTAGCCACTGACAACTATGAAAAGGGAACATTATTAGTCCTAGAAACAAATATATATGTCCACACATATTAATTTCACACTATGGTAGACGGCCAAACATTAGCCAAATACATACACCCACCTTCTATTTTTTACACATATTATTTACATCTATTACCTACAATATAACTACTGGAGTTTGTTCTTTTAATCAACAAAAAGTGTAGGTTAAGCCTGTTATGGGTAACCAACTGATGTCTGCTCCACAGGAAGGAAGTCACGTGTGTTACTGTAAACCCACCCAAAAACCCGTGGCTGGAGATGACACAGCCTAGCAAAGAAGTTACTGATGACTTTTGCTAAGAGGACATAATGCACGCATCAATTTGCCTTCTAAATAGCTGCATGCACAGCATAGAACAGGGTCAGCTATTTAGTGCTGTCAGCTCTACTCAGAGACGCTTCCTTTGCAGTGATTAGTGGCGACTGCAGAGACTCATAGCTGATCAAAGTGCAGGAAACAAATAAATGGCTGCTACATGCCCAGCCGGAAGTAAGACATTTGTAATATCCCTTCCAGGGCTCCAGGAGTGCAGTGGGAGAAGGGGTAGAAAGAACATAAGAGCAGGGGAAAGGAGAAAAGCATGGAATATTGACTTCTGGGTATGACATGGCTGTTGTGTTTTTTATTTCGTTTTGTTTTTCTTTTGGTTTTTCAAGACAGGGCTTCTCTGTGTAGCCCTGGGTGCCCAGGAACTCACTGTGTCATATATATAAGCTCTACAAAAAATGTCTTCATAACATTAGGTATACTAAATAAACACTTCTTGTTTATTTCCTAGTTTTGGTAGAGTACTGACAACTAAGCTTAGGGCTCTGAGTTCGCTAAGTGTACACTCTTAGCGCTCAAGCACATCCAACCCCAACATTCTTGGATGAATAAACTCTTTACCCCCAATATGAAGTAAAAATTATGTTAACACAATATTTTGTCAACATATAATGTTCTCTTTAAATATACATATATTTATTTATGGGACTAGAAAGATGGCTCGGAAGCTAAGAGCACTTGTTATCCTTCCAGAGGATCAGAGTTCAGTTCCTAGACCCAAGTCAGGTGGCTCACAACCACGTGTATAATCACCCTCCAGCTCCAGGGAATCTGATCCCTCTTCCGGCCTCCACATGTACTCATATACATATGGCATACATTCATACAGATATGCACAAATAAACATAAATAAAGCAAAATGAACAAGAAATTAAAAAACTTTAGAGTGTGTGCGTGTGTGTGTGTGTGTGTGTGTGTGTGTGTGTGTGTGTGTGTGTGCGCGCGCGCAAGTAGCGCACTTGCAGGCACTCTGGAGCAGGCACACAATCAAATGTCACCAGCATACTCTCAGAAGTCAGTTCTCTCCTGCCTTGGGGCACACACAGATCAAACTTTAGGCCATTGCACAACCCCTCCTACCTACTGAGCCATCTTGCTGACCCTGTTTCCACTTTTTAACACTGCTTTTTCTAGACCACTGTAAATGCAATATATATATATTCATCTTCAGAAGCTAGCATATAAAATTTTAAGGCAACATTTACCGCTTTCAACACATATAGAATAACTTTTTGGTTTTATTTAGTAATAAATTAGTCTTATATAACTCATACCCACCTGTATTAATTGTTTGCATTTCTCTAGATTTTCCAGTTTAATAATCTGATTTTTATCCAGAATCAATGTGTGAACATCAGCTTCACAGGGCAAGTTGGGACCTAATTTCTGTAGTCCCTGCCCTGACCAGTTCACCACTGATCCTTAAGAAGAGAAGACAACTTGTTAAAAAGCAAATATGACAGCTGAGCTTAGCATTTTACACTGAGAAAAAATATGCATATATATTTAAAAATACATCAATGCACAATAAGTGTAAGAATTTAAAATGATAGCAATCTAGGGCTGTAACGATACATTTCCTCAGAATTTACAAGTTACAGGCTGGGGTATAGCGCAGAGGCAAAGCCTTTGCCTACCATGCAAGGCCCTGAGGTTCCCCTATTTTATACCAACAACAGGATTTTAAAATTAGGGCTTAAGTTTCTCTTTTGAGTTTTTCGGTTGTTTATCTGGGTTTTAATTTTTTATGTATTTTATTTTCCCCCTTTCTTATCCTTCAAACTTTTTCTTTGTTTTGGGTTGTTTTTCTTCTGCTGTTGTTTTATTTTGTTTGATTTGAGACAGGGTCTGAAGCTGACCAGGCTAGCATAAACTCTGTGTGTCTGAGGCTGGATCTGAACTCTTGATGGGTCCTCCACTTCCCAAGTGCTGGGATTATAGCTATCACCACATCAGACCCTAGAACTGAATATTTTTATAGAGATCCAACTCTTTATAACTACAAGTATATCTTCAAGTGCCCAAAGTAGTGTGTGACAGGAGAGGGGTTGGGGGGCACATCATGCATGCCCAAGAAGGCCTGAAGAAAATGCTGGGTGTCCTGCTCTGTCACTCTTTTTATTCTCTTGATGAACACTCTCTCACTGAACCTGGAGGCTGAGAGCTAGACTGGAAGTCAGCAAGGCTCCACAGCATTGCAGGCATCACTGGGCTACAGGCATTGGGGGATTTTCACAGGAATTTCAACTCCAGCCCTCATGGTTTCAAGGCAAGTGCTCACACCCACTTAGCCATCTCTACAGCCCTCACTTTGTTTTTTGTGGCAGGGTCTCTCCCTGGCCTGGAACTCATCAAACAGAGTAGGCTGGTTGGCCAGCGAGCCCCAAGAATCTGCCTGTATCCACCTTCCCAGGACTGAGATTACAAGCTCCAGGCACCAAACTCAACGTTTTCCTTGGGTTTGGAGGATTGAACTTGGGTCCACACACTTGCACAACAAGCACTGTACCAACATAAACTATCTCCCCAGTCACTATGAAGTATTTTGAAAATCAAAGTATAGTTAACTAATCGATAGAATAAAATGATACTCTGATTTCACAAGGTTGGTGTAAAGAAGCCAAATAACTTGTACTTAGCCTCAGACCTGGCAGACAACACTCAATAAAATATGGTTTCAGACTATAATAGCTTCCCTGGTTAACCACTATGGACAAGTTTCCTTCTCTTTTTCTCCTTCATTTTTTCAGTCTGAAAACCCCCCAAAATTAAGGTGTTGGCAGGTTTGGTAACTGAGACCTCTCTCCAAGAGGCTGGCTGCCCCCTCACTGTGTCCGCCAGCGGCTTTCCTCCATAAGTGCAAATCGCTGAGTTAACTTTCCTACTCTATAAGTTGTGAACGATAACCAGGCATAGTGGTGCACACCTTTAATTCAGTACTCAGGAGGCAGAGGCAGGCGGATCTCTGTTGAGTTTGAGGCCAGCCTATCTATATAATGAGTTCCAGGGCAGGCAGAGAGAAGATACATAGTGAAAACTTTTCTTGAAAATAAAACAAAACAAAAAAAGCCATGCAGTGGTGGTGCACGGCTTTAAGCCCAGCACTTGGGAGACTGTGAGTTCGACGCCAGCCTAGTATACAGAGCATGTTCTAGGTAAGGGGCTACACGGAGAAATCGTCTCGAAAAACTAAAAAAAAAAGGGGGGGTAGGTAGACTGAGCCACTTCTGGTAGCACACATCTCTAATCTTAGCACTGGAAAGGCAAAGGCAGGAGGATTTCAGTGAGTTTTAGGCCAGTCACAACTACATAATGAGACCCTGTCTGAAAAAAAGAAAAGAAAAAAGTGAGAATTCAATATAAAAAATGGTCTACATAAAAACGTGAAATAGCTGGGCGGTGGTGGCGTACGCCTTTAATTCCAGCAGAGGCAGGCGGATCTCTGTGAGTTCGAGGCCAGCCTGATCTACAAGAGCTAGTTCCAGGACAGGCTCTAAAGCTACAGAGACACAAACCCTGTCTCGAAAAACCAAAAAAAAAAAAAAAAAAAAAAAAAAGAAATAATGTAAGAAAGTTGCCCAAAATATCATCTGGCTTTTAAAAAGTGGCTCTGTAAATGCCAACTGCTACTCTTGTCTGTTGTCTTGGAGTGCTAGAGAGGTTTAGGAAAAGCAGCTATCATAGGCATAGGGGCGGGGCCAAAGTAACTGCCAATTTCAAATTTACCAGCAGACTGGGACTACCCTGGGGAATAATTTCTCGGGGCAGCTTTCCTAGACGGTTTCAATGTTTTTCGGTTTTCTTAGCACGAGAGGTGTCGTGAGCCCCTTCTTGATGGATGAAAACTAGAAAAGCGCACCGCACGTTCGCACACAATTCCGAAGGGTCGACACACCTTTTAGCCGAACTCCTCCCCTCAAGAATCTGATCAGGGTCCCCAGGTTATGAGCCCCCACTCTACCCCGGTCTGCCCCAATCCAGCCAGCTGCTACAACGCCTCAGAGTGTAACCAAAACAAAAGCTCAGGTCCGGCGCCCCATGGAGGCATCTCCCAGCTACAGGCGCACCGCTCTCCTGCGCTCGGCCAAACAAAGACCAAACTCGATCCTAGGACCAGGCCTGCAGAATGACGGGGTGGCAACGCGTGTCCCGGTCACCCCTAGATTCTATCACGGGTACTGGTCACTTCCAATGAAGAGTTCAGGCGACTATGATGCAGTATCAGATAAGATGCTTCCTGAACGTTCTCGGAATCGATGAAGAGGGGGGGCACAAGAAACAAAGAGACTCTGCCAATTTTCCATGGACACTCGGAACTCAAAGTAAACGTCCCAGAAAGGTCGCCGCAGTCCGAAGCCCACTGCCCAGTCAGACTAAGGAGAGCGCGGGACGGGGGCGCCAGGCACCGCGAAGGCTCCTGGGGGCTGGAGTCCCTCATCCAATCTTCACCGCAATGCTGCCGAATCGGACCAGAGAGCGGGACTACAACTCCCAGTAGCTAATGCGCCTCCGAGCTGCCTACAGCCCCGCATCAAAAGAACTGGTCCAAAACTGCACGTCTAAACCCAGGCTTTCCCTTTACACTAAGCAACTATTTAATATGACTTAGTGAAGTAAACTTTGGAGCTTTGTGGTGGAGATCATCTTACCTTCTCCCGGAGTCAGAGTTCCATCGGCTCGCGCTACCGCCATACTTGCTGCTTGCTAATGACAACAGGCAACCGTCCTCAGCCGTTCTGTAGATCATGTAGTCGGCTGTGGGGAACTGCAAACCACAACTCCCAGGATGCACAGCACTCAACCGGCCCAATTGGCTGCCAGATGGGAATCTCAGGCTTGAAAGTGAGTGGTAAAAAAGAGCTTAGGGGACCCTGACAGATGAGCAAACTGTAACCTTAGAAAATCATTTCATTCCAGGTCCAGGTGTTTGAGAAATTTGACACTTTTACCACCTGGCACATTATAAGGACGTTATTTAAAATAAACAATTTGAGGGCTCATTGCTAGAAGTCTCTATGACAGCTACCCATTTTGACAATTCTGAATTAAGTTTAAAAGGTTTGAGATTCGCTATAGGAATGACTAAATATTTTAAGACAGTCAAGATGGATACATTGTATTTGAAATTTTAACTAACTAAATGGATTTAAAACCACAGAAACAGACATTTTTGTTTTAAGGGGTGGTTCTTATACATTTTGACCAAGGAGTATATTTGATACATAAGTGCCCAGAACTTTTTCTGGAGTATTCAAAAGAAGTTTAAAATAGCTTCCAAAGTCAAGAATACTTACTTTGCACTTTTGGAAGGGACAAACTTATCTTTTTTTTTATTTAACTATAAACTCAATAAGAGTGGAAATTACGATATTTGGGAAAGACTTGATAGGGACTTAAAAGGTAGCTTAATATTTCAAAGGGAGCTCCCACTTTTCTCACCAACTTCTCTACATACTGACCTCTGCTCTTGCTGAAAGGGCGCTTTAAAGTCTGAACTTTCTGTTCAGGAAAATCCAGTAATTAGGATTCCAGCTCTTTGGGCTCACGATTCAAAAAGCATTTCCTCTATCTTGGATTCCCTTTTTTCTTTGACATCATTTCCCTTAAAGACCTATTCTGTTTCTCATTGGTTCAGTCTAAAGATAATTTTCTAATTCTGAAGAAGGAATAAAGATCCCCCCTTTCTTTTAACCAAGAGACCCTTTACTTAGTAAACAGTCTTATTATTTTATATGTATAAATGTAAAGCAAGCCAGGCATGGTGACCCAAACTTTTAATCCCAGCAGTCTAGAGGCAGAAGCAGGCAGATCTGTGAGCTAAAGGCCAGTGTGATCTACATAGTGAGTTCCAGGACAGCTAGAACTACATAACAGAGAAACTCTCTCAAAAACAAACTGGAGGGCTAGAGATGGTTCAGAGGTTAAGAGCACTGGCTGTTCTTCCAGAGGTCCTGAGTTCGATTCCCAGCAACCACATGGTGGCTTGCAACTATCTATAATGAGATCTGGTGCCCTCTTCTGGAATGCAGGCATGCATGCAGACAGTATACATAATAAATAAATCTTAAAAAAAAAATAAAACAGGCAGCTGTGAGCTACCATGTGGATGCTGGAAACCCAAACTAAGTCCTCTGCAAGAATTTCCTTTTAAACTGGAGATTTCCTTTTTTAAAAGATTTATTAATTTATTAATTAATTTATTAATTATGTATACAGAGGACACCAGATCTTATTACAGGTGGCTGTGAGCCACCATGTGGTTGCAGGGAATGAATTGAACTCAGGACCTATAGAAGAATAGCCAGTGTTCTTAACCTCTGAGCCATGTGCCCAGCACGAGAGTTCCTTTTAAACTCCAGCAAAATTGTCCTTGAGCTTCCTTTTGGATCTATTCCTAAATTCTTTCACTAATGAGACTAAGAACCCCAGGAGGAGACCCTACAGTCCTCTGTAACATGTGTCAGCTCTGACAGGACTTCCCAAAATATTCCAGTAACAGAAACAAGCCATAATTTTAGGACAGGACACCAGCAAACCCACATACCAAAGTAATATTTTCTCTCTTGACCTTGGACAGAATCATAATGCTCTTGGTTCCTGTCCTAGATCAAGAGTAGAGATACCTAGGCTGGAGAGATGGCTCAGCGGTTAAGAGCACTGACTGCTCTTCCAGAGGACCTGGGTTCAATTCCAGCACGCACATGGCAGCTAACAACTGTCTGTAACTCCAAGATCTGACACCCTCACACAGACATACATGCAGGCAAAACACCAATGCACATAATATAAGAATAAATAAATTATCTAAAGGAAAAAAAAGAGTAGAGATGCAAAAAGAAAATTTTGGTTGCTGGGCCAGTTTCTTGTTCTCTCTTCCTCTAAATAAGCATCCCTTCCTAGAGATATACCTGAAAGTGTGGCCAAAACTCCAATCCACAACTTATTCCTGCTGGCAAACCAGTCTGGAGTTGGACCTCTGGATTTGCATGGTGGGAATGGATGAGATCTAGTCTCTGATTTCGTCTTGTCTCCTAAATAATTTTAGTATTTGAGGGGGAAATGTTATAGTCGTCTTAGGAGACATTGAAGATGCCAGGACTTTGTTGAGATCTTTTGAAGGAAACCAATTTCATTCTGGTAAAAAGAATGGAAAACCTCTGTTCCTGAGTGGAGACATGACATTCTCATTGCTCCAAAAAGCAGAATATTACATACTATTTATTGTTACCTCCCTTATGAGTTAATCTAACTGGGTGTGGTTGCACACACCTTTAATCCAGCACTTTGGGGCAGGGAAATCTCTGTAATTGTCACCTTCCACCATATGGCTGGTTGTCTGCTGTGAGGCTGCTTACAAATGGCATGGTTTTCTCTCTCCCTCTTCTCTGTCTCCCTTCTCCCAATAGCTGCTCATATTTACAGCTTGCCTGCCCTATTGTTTTTATTTCTTTCTTTTTTTCTTTTTTTCTTTTTTTTTCTTTTCAAGACAGGGTTTCTCTGTAGCTTTGGAGCCTATCCTGGAACTAGCTCTTGTAGACCAGGCTGGCCTCAAACTCACAGAGATCCACCTGTCTCTGCCTCCCAAGTGCTGTGATTAAAGGCATGCGCCACCACTGCCCAGCCCTGTTTTTCCTTCTTTCAAAGGATAATAAAATGGTCCTCAAACTTCCAAATCTGTCTCTAAATTATTTTACTTAGAAGACTAAGACAGTGGTTGTGCACACCTTTAATATCAGGCAGGCATATCTCTGTGAGTTTGAGGTCAGGCTGGTCTACAGTGTGAGGACCAGAAGAGCCAGAGCTGTTACACAGAGAAACCCTGTCTCAAAAAAAAAAATGACTAAGACCCCAAAACAAGGAACCCCAGTAGCATTATCAAAGAACCCAATATACATCAGAACCTTCCCTTCAAAATCAGTATCCTGGTTTACTTTTGAAGATTTATTTTATTTTTATTTTGTGTGTGTGTGTGTGTGTGCACGCAGAAAAGGACCTCCAATATGGTTGTGAGCCACCAGTGTAGATTCTGGAAACCAAGCTCAGGCCCTCTGCAGGTGCAGCCATCTCCCCAAACCCCTGGTTTATTTTGTCATTTTAAGGGTCCTCAGAGGGTACCCCACTTTAATTCTGAAAACTCTGACATTGCTTTCATAGCTGGAGTGGGCTCTAAGGAGCGTGGAGATGATAGTTCTGGGAGGGGGTAAAGAAAGGCCTGCAGATCTCTTCTATTTAACAAAGTCATTATTTAGAAAGGAGACCCAGCAATGTTATCGGGTGAAGGTATTCAGGAGCCAGATTCTTTCACGTTTACAATAGTAGCTGGGAAAGGGTTTTGTTGGATTCATCTGCCCTGTGTTCCTCAGGACAGGGCCCAAAGGTTAGATGTTCCCATATGATCACGTGACCCAGCAATTCTTTCCAGACACAGACACACCTTTGTGTTCCAGGCACCAATCTGACATTTAAACCAAACCGCTAACCTTTTAACTAAATTGCTTTCTTGCTTGAATATTAAGCCCTGCCGTTTCTGAATGAGTTGGAGAATTCTACTAATTAACCCTGCAAATCTCTCAGAAAGGTAGAGTTTCTTGGCAGACCCAGACCTCTTTCACGTCCGTCAGCAATGCACATTCGACCCCCCGCTCTGTCTCCCAGTTCCATCTGCCACGGTTACCGGAATGGTCCAGGCAAGACAATGCCCTCTGTCCCATCAGTGTCGCCCTCAGAAACTTCCCAAGCATAAGCTGGCCTCTCTCGACTTCCACCATTCGTTCCACCCATTTTCATTCAGGGCTTTTCACTGAGGACTGACACAAAATACTTGTGCTTAAAAAAGTACTCACAAACAAGGATGAATTGAAAGGTAGAAGAGCTCAGGAAGAAGATTTGTATAGTGCATGGGAACATCCACCAAGGCTCCAGAGAGGAATATATACAAAGTGGAGACAACGCAGTTAGGAGACCAAGTCAACACAGGACTGAAATAGCATTTGTGTGTTTGTTTTTGTTTTTTGTTTTGTTTTTTTGTTTTGTTTTGATTTTAAGAGAGAAGGATTTACTCTGCAGCCTAGGTTGACCTCAAACTCACTAAAATAGTCCTGCCTCAGACTTCCGAGTGCTAGGATTACTGACATTGCCACCATGCCTGGGTACATTTGTGGATACTGCAATCACTGCCATACAGTGAAGGTGCTTCGGTAATTAGGATTGAATTGACCATGTCTGAAAGAAAAAGTCTAACTTCGCCGTTTGCAAGTTGTAAAGTAAGTTACTGATATGGACATGCAGAGGTCAAAGTGTGGCAACTGGTTCTATCCTTCCGTGTGCTTGTGGGCGATGCAACGCGGGTGTGGCAACAAGTCTCAGCATCAAATAAATAAATAGAGGGGCTGGAGAGATGGGTCCCAGTTAAGAGCACTCGCTGCTCTTTCAGAGAACTGGAGTTAAGTCCCCAGCACGCATATTATGTGACTCATAACTGCTTTAACTCCACTTCAGAGATCCAACTTCTTGCCTCCACAGGCACCTAAGTGCATGTGTACACGTACATTCACACAGATAAAATATAAAATAATTTTTAAAAAAAATCAAAAGAAACAGGTGGGCGGTGGTGACACACACCTTTAATCCCAGCACTCAGGAGGCAGAGAGTCAGGAGGATCTCAAGGCCAGTCTTGTCTACAGAGTAGGATCCAGGACAGCCAGAGCTACACAGAGATACCCTGTCTTGGAAAAAAATCAAAAGAATTACATTTCTTTTTACATAAAATGACCTGAAATTAAAATTTTGGGGGATTGGAGAAATGGCTTAGCGGTTAAGAATACTGACTGGTTTTCCAGAGGACCTGTATTTGATTCCCAGCATCCACACAGTGGTACACAACCATCTGTCCTGTCCCACGAGATCCACCTTCCTGGCTTCCATGGGCACAAGATACACAAGTGGTACATAGACATGCAAGCAGTCAAAACATTCATACACAAAAAATAAAAATATTAAAAAGATTTTAGGAGACTAAGGATGGCTAGCATCCATCAAGCCCTAGGGTTGATTCTCCAGTACTTTATAAACCAGGCATGGGCTGGGTGATAGTGGTACATGCCTTTAACCCCAGCACTCAGGAGGAAGAGGCAGGTAGATCTCTGTGAGTTTGAGACCAACCTGGTCTACAGAGAGTTCCAGGAAAGCCAAGACTTTTTCACAGAGAAATCCTGCCTTGAAAAACAAAACCAATAAATGAATAAATAAATAAATAAATAAATAGCCCATCAAAATCCCAGCAAAATTCTTCAAAGACCTTGAAAGAACGGTACTCAACTTCATTTGGAAAAGCAAAAAACCCAGGATAGCAATCCTGTACAACAAAAGAACTTCTGGAGGCATAACAATCCCTGACTTCAAACTATACTACAGAGCTACAGTACTGAAAACAGCCTGGTACTGGCACAAGAACAGACAGGAGGACCAATGGAACCGAATAGAAGACCCGGATATCAATCGACACATCTTCAAACACCTGATCTTTGATAAAGAAGCAAAAAATATTAAATGGAAAAAAGAAAGCATATTAACAAGTGGTGCTGGCATAACTGGATATCAACATGTAGAAGAATGAAAATAGACCCATATCTATCACCATGCACAAAACTCAAGTCCAAATAAATCAAAGACCTCAACATAAAGCCAGCCACACTGAGCCTTATAGAAGAGAAAGTGGGAAGTACACTTGAATGCATTGGCACAGGGAACCACTTCCTAAATAGAACCCCAGCAGCACAGACACTGAGAGAAACAATTAATAAATGGGACCTCCTGAAACTGAAAAGCTTCTGTAAAGCAAAGGACACGGTCCACAAGACAAAACGACAGCCTACAGACTGGGAAAAGATCTTCACTAACCCAACATCAGACAGAGGTCTGATCTCCAAAATATACAAAGAACTCAAGAAATTGGACACCAAAAGATCACATAATCCAATAAAAAAAATGGAGTACAGACCTAAACAAAGAACTCTCAACAGAGGAATCTAAAATGGCTGAAAGACACTCAAGGAAATGCTCAACATCCTTAGTCATCAGAGAAATGCAAATCAAAACAACTCTGAGATTCCATCTTACACCTGTAAAAATGACCAAGATCAAAAACACTGATGACAACTTATGCTGGAGAGGTTGTGGGGAAAAGGGAACACTTCTGCATTGCTGGTGGGAATGCAAACTGGTACAACCTGTATGGATGTTGGCTATTTCTCAGAAAATTAGGAAACAACCTTCCTCAAGACCCAGTAATACCACTTTTGGGTATATATCCAAAGGATGCTCAACCGTGCCACAAGGACATGTGCTCAACTATGTTCATAGCAGCTTTGTTTGTCATAGCCAGAATCTAGAAACAACCTATATGCCCCTCGATCAAAGAATGGATAAAAAAAAAATGTGGTACATTTACACAATGGAGTACTACACAGCAGAAAAAAATAACAGCTTGAATTTTGCAGGAAAATGGATGGAGCTAGAAAACATTATTTTGAGTGAGGTAATCCAGACACAGAAGGACAATTATCACATGTACTTACACATAGGTGGTTTTTAAACATAAAGCAAAGAAAGCCAGCCTACAAACCACAATCCCAGAGAACTTAGACAATATTGCGGACACTAAGAGTAACTTACATAGATATAATCTACATAGGAAGTAGAAAATAGAAAAAGACAAGATCTCCTGAGTAAATTTGGAGCATGGGGACCTTGGGGGAGGGCTGAAGGGAGGAGGGGAGAGGCAGGGAGGGGAGCAGAGAAAAATGTAGAGCTCAATAAATATCAATAAAAAAAGAAAAAAGAAAAAAAGAAGAAAAAAAACAAAAACAAAACAACAACAACAAAAAGGCATGGAATCGTATGTCTGTGACCACAACTCTTGTAATCCCAATGCTTGGAAGGTGGAGGTGAGAAGACTGTGGTGGTGTGAACGAGAGTGGCCTCGTACATTGGAATGTTTGGTGCTGGTTTAGCAGAACTGTTTAGGAAGAATTAGGAGGTATGGTCTTGTTGGAGGAGGTGCGTCACTGGAAGTGAGCTTTGAGGTTACAAAAGCCCACACCAGGCCCAGTCACTCTCGTTAGGATGTGAAGTTCTCAGCTACTGCCCCAGCACCATGCCACTAGCTTCCCACCATGATAATCTTGGACTAAGCTTCTAAAACTGTAAGCATGCCCCAAAATAAATGCTTTCTTTTATATGAGTAGTCTTGGTCATGGTGTCTATCTCTTCACAGCAGAAGAACAGAAACTATGACAAAGATCAAAAGTTCAAGGTCATCCTCAACTACAAAGTGAGTTCAAGGCTAGCCTGGAATCATAGCTAAATGAGATCCCATCTCCAAAAAAAAAAATAGCTATTTATCAGCCTGTGCCTGGTGGGTGATGCTAGGTGGTGGTACCTACACACAGTGTGCAGCATTGCCTTGCCTCTGCCTTTGCACCCAAAATGGATCTAATGCTATTTGCAAGATGGAGTCACCCAGAGCTAATCATAACCTTTATACCATGGTTTTCACAAAATATGGAGGGATTTAATAGCAAGTATGCTAGTTAGTTTTTTGTCAACTTGACAGAAACTAAAGTAATCTAAGAGGAGGGAACCACAATTAAGAAAACAATTCTATGTGATTGGGCTGTATTCAAACCTGTGGGCATTTTCTTAATTAGTGATTGATGTGGGAGGGCTTAGCCCATTGTGGGTCATGGGACTCCTGAGCAAGTAGTCCAGCGATGTATATGTAAATAGACTGGCCAGGTGGTAGTGGCACACACCTTTAATCCCAGCACTCAGGGAGGTGGAAGTAGGCAGGTTTCTGTGAGTTTGAGGTCAGCCTGGTCTGCAGAGTAAGTTCCAGGAAAGCCGGAGACCCATAAAGAAACCCTATCTCTAAAAACTAAAAAAAGAAAAAGAAAGTAGACTGAAGACTAGAGAGTTGGCTTTGTGGTTAAGAACATGCTGTTCTTGCAGAGGACCCAGGTTCCATTCCCAGCATCCATGTGGTGGCTCACAACATTCTGTAACTTGAAATCCTGGAAATCTGATGCTTCTTTAATCCTCTGAAGGCACTAGGCAGACATGTCGTATATACACACATACATGCAGGCAAAACATACACATAAAATAATAACATAAATTTTTGTTTGTTTGTTGTGCTTTTTTTTTTTGAGACAGAGTTCCTTTATGTAGCCCTGGTTGTCCTGGAACTTGCTCTGTAGACCTGACTAGCCTCACACTCAGAGATCACCTGCCCCTGTCTCCAACATGCTGGAATTAAAGGTGTGGGCCACCAAGATCAATGTAAAATAAATCAAAAGGAAGGAAGGAAGGAAGGAAGGAAGGAAGGAAGGAAGGAAGGAAGGAAGGAAGAAGGAAGGGAGGGAGGAAGGAAAGAAGGAAGAAAAATAGAAAGAAGAGCCGGGTGGTGGTGGTACACACCTTTAATCCCAGCACTTGGAAGGCAGAGGCAGGTGGATTTCAGTGAGTTCAAAGCCAACCTGGTCTACCAAGTGAGTTCCAGGACAGCCAAGATTGATACACAGAGAAAAACAAAAAACAAACAAACAAAAATAAAAAAAAAGAAAAGAAAAAGAAAGAAGGAAAGAAAGAAAGCTGAGCAAGCCCTGGAGAAAAAGCCAGCAAGAAGCAATCCTCCATGGTGTCTGCCTCCAGGTTTCTGCCTTGAGTTCCTGCCCTGACTGCCTTCAATGATGGACTGTGATGTGGAAGTGAAAGCAATATAAACCATCTCCTTCCCAAGCTGCTTTTTGGTCATGGTATTTTATCACAGCAGCAGAAATCCTAAGACAGCAGAGCACAGCCTGATGTTACCACTCAGCCTCCGGAGAACCGGAACCACAGATGTACGCCACTACTGCTTTCCAGACCTCCATGCAAATGCAAAGGACGTGTCTGTATTTTAGAAAACTTAATACTGTAACTAACTTTCACCTAATTTCCAGGTGAAAATGATTATCTTTAGGCAAAACTGGAAAGAATAATATGAACTATTGGCCAGGAATCATTACCCATTCCTGTCCAATCAGTCTTTCACACATGCCTTTGTGGGCGACCCTCTCTCACATTATTTTAAGGCAAATTCTAGGCTCTTGTTATATCATCTTCAAATACTTAACATATAGTTTGTCAGGCAGTGGGGCGCACACCTTTAATCACAGCACTCGGGAGGCAGAAGCAAGCAGATCTCTGGGAGTTCGAGGCCAGCCTGCTCTACAGAGTGAGTTTCAGGACAAGCTCCAAAACTCCACAGAGAAGCCCTGTCACAAAATACCAAAACTCAAAACAAAAAGAAAAGAAAAAAACATGTGGTTCTAAAAATTAAGGTTAAAATAAAAAGCAACACTTTATTAAATATGACAACAAATAACAGTAACTCTTAGTGTCATCAAATATCCAATAGCATTCTAATATTTGTTTGTTCAAACCAAGTAATGCATTTCTGTTACTGACTTCCATGTAATGAGTGGCCCAAGGTGACTTCATTTTGTTCTAGTTTTAGCTAAGCCCTCTTCGCAGCCTGCACTAACCACATCCTGCCGAGCAGAGCTTTCTCACACAGCTGCACATGCAGCCATGAGAGCACCACTGTTTCACAACATAGAAAACTGTTGTAATCAACTGAACTAAGACATTTAAGAGAACTACATCCTGGCCTGTCTCTGGCATGATGTGATTGTGGGGTTTCTTGGCTTTCTAAACCCTCCCCTGTTAGAGGGCCTAGAGTTCTTTCCAGCCAAAGCTTGCTCTTGACCTCCATCAAATAAGGGACTCTTAACCTGACCTTCATTGAGCGGCATTCTCTTGGGTCTCAAGTGGGTACAACAATTAATAAGCAAACTTACATGCTCAGATTGTTATCAGCATTGTATCAGCATTGTGTGGTGTCTATCTGTGCACAAAAGTACTTTCCAAAGGTAAAGTTTGTAAAATCACAGTCCATATCATAACTGACAAACGTATATTAATTAATTTGATGTCAGGCAATAAAGAACTTTGAAATATAAAAAAAACATTCTGAAAAAACAGAAATGTAAAAAAGAATTTAATTCTCATTAATAGGCTTTAAAATTTATCACATTTATGTGTGTGTGGAGGGTGTGTGTGTGTGGAGGGTGTGTGTGTGTGTGTGTGTGTGTGTGTGTCTGTGTGTGTGAGAGAGAGAGAGAGAGAGAGAGAGAGAGAGAGAGAGAGAGAGAGGGCAGGAGGAAGTGTGCACGTATACCATGTCACATGTGTAGGAGTCAGAGGACAACTTACAGAATCAGTTCTCTCCTTCCACTACACGGGCTTAGGGCTCCAACTCAGGCAGTCAGAAGTGGCAGCCTGAGTTTTACCCGCTGAGCCATTTCACACGCTAGCAGATTTGTTTTTACAAAAATCTGTGCTTGGGGCTGGAGAAATGGCTCAGCGGTTAAGAGAATTAACTATTCTTGCAGAGGACCAGGGTTTGATTCCCAGCCTTCACATGGCAGCTCATAACTGTCTATAACTCCGATCCTAGGGTATCTGACATCCTTTTGTGACCTCTGTGGTCACTACATGCACATCATGCACAGACATACATACACCCATATACACAAAACAAAATAAAGGTTAAAAAAATTAAAAGCTGTATTCAATATATTAGAAATTGTGTCAGTAAGAATGTTGTGTAAATCTGTTTTCCCCTTGCTATATATGTACCAACATGATATCTTCAATGTGTCCTCTAACTTAACAAGTATTTGCTATGCGGCCTTTCACAGAAGACATTTGCCATTTCCTATTCTAGAGGAAGTAAGATGGAAGTAAGAATTTAGCCAATGAAAAGGGAAAATATTTTTATTTCTAAATAAAAAGTCAGGCTGGTCACATGAGGATGAGCAAATAGTTTGTGAAAAAGGATAGACAAGCATTGCATACTAGGCCCTGCAAAACATAGATTCCTCTGCCCAAGTTTGACTTTCTGAGACAAACTGTAATATCAGATTCTTCCAGAATAGGGCTCCCTTTATTTAGTGTGTTGAAAAGCCAAAAAGAAAATTTGAGAGAACCTTACAGTAAACATTTATGTACTTATCATTTTTATTTCATCACCAACATTTTTATATTTTTTAATCACATATATACTCATCAATCAATAAATCATGTTATCAACAGGTCACTACACCTCTCTTAAAATATATCAGCATGTATTGCATTTACTAGTAATCCAAATTATCTAGTTTCCTTTTTTAAAAATGTTACTTTTACAGCGCTAAAACCAGAAGAAGAGCAAGAACAAGAAGAACAAGAAGAAGAAGGACTTGAGCAGTGGAGCTGGGAGAGGGATCCCAGGAAATCAATCATCATCAAAGCTCTGGTATTTTTTATGCCAATTTTCATGCTAAAACCTAAATTTAAAAAAATTACAAAGTGAGCCAGGTGTGATGGTGCACAACTTTAATACCAGCACTCAGGAGGCAGAAATAGGCAGCTCTCTGTGAGTTCCAGGATGGCCTGGTCTACATAGTTCTAGGACACCCAGGGCTATGTGAAGAGGCCTTGTCTCAAAAAAACAAAACAAAACCAAAAGAAAATGTTTTAGTGACAGTCATGATTTCAATCATGGAACCTTTTGTAGTTAAAAAAAGCAGGGAGGTGGTATGCTGGCCCATGCCTTTGATTCCAATATTTAGGAGGCAGAGGCAGGTGGATCTCTTAGTTCAAGGTCTTCCTGATGTACACAGTGAGCCCCAGGACAGACAGATTACATAGATACATAGAGAGATCCTATCTCAAAATAAAATGGAATAAATAATAAAATGAAAGAAGGCCAAAGAGATGGCTCAGCAGGTAAGAGCACTGACTGCTCCTCTAAAGGACGTGGGTTGGATTCCCAGTAACCAGAAGGTGGCTCACAACTATCTGAAATACCAGTTCAAGGGGATCCAAAGCTTTCTTCTGTCCTTCATAGGCACTGTATGCATATGGTACATAGACACACAGACAGGCAAAATGCTCTTACACATAAAATAGATACATCTCAAAAAATATTCTTTAAGAATTAGATTTTTTTTTTTTTTGGTTTTTTGAGACAGGGTTTCTCTGTAGTTTTGGAGCCTGTCCTGGAACTAGCTCTTATAGACCAGGCTGGCCTCGAACTCACAGAGATCCACCTGCTTCTGCCTCCCGAGAGCTGGGATTAAAGGCATGCGCCACCACCGCCCGGCCAAGAATTAGATAGATTTAAGATAACAGAACAGCACAGCTGCATCTTAGTGCTATGTCCAATGGTCAGGAGGTTGCACCTGCCACAGAAAATACACATGAACACTGAGGAAGGATGTCCATGCGCAATTACTGCTGCCATCCCCATGGGCATTTCTTTTTTTTTATTTTTTTAATTAATTAATTAATTAATTATATATACAGACTTTTCCCTGCATGTATGCTGCAGGCCAGAAGACGGCACCAGATCTCATTACAGATGGTTGTGGGCCACCATGTGGTTGCTGGGAATTGAACTCAGGACCTCTGGAAGAACAGTCAGTGCTCTTAACCTCTGAGCCATCTCTCCAGCCCCCCCCCCATGGGCATTTCTAGACAAATCGGATCTGCCATGATTTGGGAGGGGAAAAGTGTTACTTTACTCATGAACATGCCTGCAATATTCACAAAACTCAAGGCAGAGATGACTGGGCAACAACGCCCCCACACCCTCCTCCTGACTCCTCAGCACCAATCGGTCTTTGGAGTGCTTGCTTTGCAAAGTTCAATACACTTCTGTTTAAACTGGGTCTCCTGACCCATTCTTAGTTCCAGGAAAGAACTAAGAGATCCCTTATAACACTGAGAAGTAAAATTCATGTACAGTGAAATGAACACATTTTAAATGAACAAATGTTTAGACAAGTTTAGACAAACTGCAATTAACCCAGAAACCACCCACATAAAGAATGCTACCATTAACACATAAAGTGCCCTCCTTACCAATCACTAGCAGTAACCACTGTTCTTATACTCCACCACAAAAAGGCTCATTTTGACAGGTGTAGCATGGGATATTACCCACTACTGGCCAAACAGTTCTTCACACAAGCCTTTTCCTGTAACCCTCTTAAGATGTTTTAAGACAAATCCTAGACTTCATGTTATATCATCTTTTACTGTTTATTTTGCTTTTTGTTTGTTAGGTTGGTTTTGGTTTTTCGAGATAGGGTTTCTGTGTAACAGTCTTGGCCGTCCTGGAACTCACTTTGTAAACCAGGCTGACCTCAAACTCACAGAGATCTGCCTGCTTCTGCCTCCCCAGTGCAATTAAAGATATGCAATGACCAGGTGCCCGGAGTTGGTGGTGACTGCCTTTAATCCCAGCACATGAGAGGAAGAAGCAGACAGATCTCTGTGAGTTCAAGACCAGCTTGGTCTACAGAGTAAGTTCCAGGATGGGCTCCATAGCTATTGAGAAACCCTGTCTTGAAAAACCAAAAAAATTAAAAAAAGAAAGAAATAAAGAGAGAGAAAGAAGAAAAAAAAGAAAGGAAAAGAAAAAAGGGGATATAAATATGATAAGATAGAAAGATAGATTATTGAATCTACTTTTTAAAAGCAACTATTGGTTTCAAATGTTTTATATTGGTTTTACTTTTGTATAATGTATGCAAATTTTATATATTGATACAAATTTGAGATTAATTTTGTTAAGACATATTGAACATACATTTCTAATCTTGTTCAGGTATTGTACCTATACAGCTCATTTAACAATGTAATACAAATCTCTAGTCCTTGAAAATTATTATCATCAACTGTTTAGGATAATTAAGAAATACAGATTAGTAGTTAATTACCTAGTATAATCTAACTTGTATCCACATTAGGTATGTTTTCAAGGTCAAACAAAGGTATAATTTAGATAGATAGGTCATCTTTTTTTTGTTTTTGTTTTTGTTTTTTGAGACAGGGTTTCTCTGTAACTTTGGAGCCTGTCCTGGAACTAGCTCTTGTAGACCAGGCTGGATTTGAACACACAGAGATCCGCCTGCCTCTGCCTCCCGGGTGCTGGGATTAAAGGCGTGTGCCACCACCACCCAGCTAGATAGGTCATCTTTAAACACTTCAGAGATCTACAGAATATGGCATTTAAGAAGTTTTAATAGCCTAGGTTGTTCTTTTTATGAAAATGAGATATGTCTGCTTCTGGAAGCACCAATCTACTTCAGAGAAGATAATGGGCATCAAAGAAACTCCACATGGAGTTAACTTTCATTGTGGCAAAAGTAAGCCACTCATTGGGCAAGAAAATGCCCCTGCCTCCACTGCTGACATAATCCCATCCTAGTTAGACAAGCAGGACACAAAATATCCTGCATCACAGAAAAGTCTGTCGAATATGCTAGGCCTGTAAGCCGAAGATGAATGCCCCAACGTTGCAGAAGAACTTTCGGTGACTGTCCAGGCAGTCAACTGTTTCTGTCATTACTCACATTTTTTTAGAAGTCGCTTGTTTGCACTTCCTGCTTACTCAGTTAATATTATTTTCTTCTTGGGTCTCCGAGGGTGTTAAAGATTAGATAGCTATAGTTTTCCAAAGCAAGTTATGATAGAAAGTAAATTAGGTATAAGACTTTGGACTCACCAAAATAGGATAGATATATATTCTCTGAATTTGTCAAATGCAAATGGAATAAACATTGTTGATGTATTTATTGCCTGTATATAGTATATATAGTCATTGTACTTATTGTTTATAGTTTCTTTTATTAGTTATAGCCTTTTTATTTTAGACAAAATGGGAAATGTAGTGGCATTTCAATTGTATTTTAGTAAATAAAGACTGCCTGAAGATCTGAGAGTAAAACAGCCCCACTGGTCAGCCTTACAGACCAGGTTATGGTAACACACACCTTTAATCCTGGAAGCCACAATGACATGCCCCTTCGATCCCAGTAGCCACACTTAATCATGCTTCAGTACACACAGCAAGCATAGGGCGTTAGAGGACAACTATGTGAAGCTGTTTTTTGCCTTCCACCTTTATGTAGGTTCTGGGATTGAACTCAGGTCATCAGGTTTACAGGGCAAGCATTTTACCTGGTGGGTAAAACAACTTCGGCTAATTTGTCCTTTTTTTTTCATTTTTTTCAAGAGAGGGTTTCTATGTATGTATTCTGGTTGTTCTGGAACTAGCTTTGTAGACCAGGTTGGCCTTGAATTCACAGAGATCTGGCTGCCTCAGCCTCCAGAGTGCTGGGATTAAGGTGTATGCCACCACCACCTGGCCAGGAAGTTTTTACAACAGCTTTTTTGTTTGCTTGTTTGTTTTTCAAGACAGAGTTTCTCTGTGTTGCCCTGGCTGTCCTGGAATTTGCTCTGGAGACCAGGTTGACTTTGAACTCACAGAGATCTGCCTGCTTTTGCCTCCTGAGAACTGGAATCAAAGGCATGAGCCACCACTGCCCAATTAAAATATTTATTTAATTAAATATTTTTTAGATTTATTCATCTTATTTTATGTATCTGAATATTTTGAATGTATGTACATGTGCCATGTGTCAGAGTGGTACCCCTGGAGGACATTAGACAGAGCTAGAGTCCCTGGAACTGGAATTACAGATGGTTGTGAGCCACCATGTGGATGCTGGGATTCAAACACTAGGTCTCTGCTAGCACTGCTGAGCCATGTTTTCAGGGCTAAAATAGCTTCTCTCTCTCTTTTGAGGATTTCTTTACTTTTATGTGCATTAATGTTTTGCCTGCATGTATGTCTGTGTGAGGGTGCCAGATACCCTGGAACTGAAGTTACAGAGAGTTGTGAGCTGCCATGTGGGTGCTGGGACTTGAACTCCGGTCCTCTGGAAGAGCAGCCAGTGCTCTTAACTGCTGAGTGATCTCTCCAGCCCCTTAAAATAGCATTTCTTAAAAAGCAAAAAAGAAAGAAAAAAGAAAACTAGCTTTGTATGTGTGTGTGTGTGAGTACACGTGAGACTTGTTGCAGACTGTCTTAGTTCCTGAGTGCTGGTATTATACCCTTGCGGGCATATTTAACCAAGTGGTTAATTATTTTTTACTTTATTTATTTATTTTTGGTTTTTGAGACAGGTTTTCTCTGTATCTTTGGGGCCTGTCCCAGAACTCGCTCTGTAGACCAGGCTGGCCTCAAACTCGCAGGGATCCACTTGTCTCTTAATCTTTAACTCTTTAATTCTCCTGAGTGCTTGGATTAAAGGCGCGTGCCACCACTGCCCAGCTAGTTTTAGTTTTTGAGAAGTAGTAGCAGTAGATGTAGTCTGGGCACTGTCTTGCTATGCAGACCAGCCTGCGAGGGGGCCTCCCAAATAGCTGGGGTTAAAAATCTTGCGCCACCGTGTCAGGCTAAAACTACTACATTTATTTTTCTGAAGTTGGAGATTTTTTTTTTAAGGGTCTTCTTTTTACGATTTATTTATTTTATATACGAGTGCTCTATCTGCATGTACACCTGCATACCAGAAGAGGGCATAGATCCCTAGGAATTGAACTCAGGACCTCCGGAAGAGCTGCTAAAGCTCTTAACCTGAGTCAGCCATCTCTCCAGGTCCCGAAGATAGAGATTTAACTCAGGGTTTCGGGTGCCACTCGCGCTATTTCTGCACCATATTGCCAGCTACTACGATTTAATTTTATTTCAAAGGCAAAGGCATAACGTGACCTTCAGGTTTTACCTGAGAGATACTCGTCTGCGGTCTTCATGAGAAGTGAAAAGACACGTGTAACACGCTTGTCTATTGTCCATGCTCCCTGCAAAAGGCTGGCTCTAGATTCTAGAACACTTGCCTGCGGGCAATGGAATGGCACAGAACCAAAGCCAAGCCTATCTTTTTGACGGCCACCTCCTTGGGCTCAACAGAACCTTTGGAGGTCAACTGTCAGTAATTTCGGAAGAAAGCTGTTGCTAGGAAACCCAGACCCGGCTCCTGGAAGTGACATCATCGCAGGGCGCCGGGGCTAAGGAAGGGAATTTAGGGAGGAGATTCTCTTGCCCTATAAGGGTTTTTCCCATGATTCTTTCTTTCTCTTCGCCATCTTTCCTCCGGCCGGGCGGCAGCTCTCATCATGAAGTAAGCGATCTCCGTTTATCTCAATCCGCCTCCATCGTGCGGCAGAGCGCCCGGGGATGGCTTTTCTTTGCGGTGCACACCCTAACGGGCTCTGGGTTTTCCTTCCAGGGTCGAGCTGTGCAGTTTCAGTGGGTACAAGATCTACCCCGGACACGGGCGGCGCTACGCCAGGACCGACGGGAAGGTAAAAAGCCGGCTGGGCCGAGGGGGTGAAAGGCCGGTCGGCTGGCCTTGGGAGCACCCCGCGGGCCACGTGTCGGGTGGGAAACCTGAGTGAATACAGATGGGGTGTGAACCAGGCGGGAAGTCTGTGTAACTAATAGCCATGGGAAGGGAAATGGCCAGGACTCGGAGCTGAGCTGCCCGTCATTTTGAGTCTGAAAGGGCTAAAGTCCAGCTTTTCTCAAAATTTGACGTCATCTGACCCTTGGCGGACCCGTCGTCGGAGTGTAGGTTTCCCTGCTCTTGAGAAAAGATGAAATGAGACCTTGATGCCACCCTGTTACCTGCCACTTGTGGCACAGCCAAAACGAAAAAAAAAAAAACTAGACTAAAAATCATGTAAGGATTTTTCAGTTTCAGCGTCTTAAACTTTGTATAAAAGGAGTGACTAATTTATGGATTTGTTAACCTCAGGTTTTCCAGTTTCTTAATGCAAAATGCGAGTCCGCATTCCTGTCCAAAAGGAATCCCCGGCAGATAAACTGGACTGTCCTGTACAGAAGAAAACACAAAAAAGGACAGTCGGTAAGTGGCTTACAGCTTGTTAACCTCTTAAAATTGCGCTGTCGGATTTTGCCATGTTAAATCTTGATTAAATAAGACTTAAAATTGAAAGCATCAAACAAGTGACAGAAATCACAGAACTAGTTGTCACCTTGTATACCGTAGTCTTAGGGCCGTGTGTTGAAGTCTGAAAGGATCCCCCTCTGCAAGTTTCACTGTAGGGGCCCTTAGGATGTATGGTGTTGGCAATGGGTAGAGGTGGTGAGTAGTTCTACAGGTTAGGTAGTCAGGAGGCTTGGCTAGTTACTATGTTATAGTAAATAAGTAGCTCCGGGTGTGACACACATTACATGGGGATGGTGGACCACTCTTAGAATCCCAGTGTTTCGGGGTGGAAGCAACAGGTTCAAGGGCAACCTAAGCAAACCTTGTTTCCCAAAGCAGAATGCACAGTTAGTGGAAGGATTAATTTCTAATTTCATTTACTAGATCTGTTTGGATGTCCCAATGGGCATCATCTAGGTGTTGGTGAGGGTGTAGAGAAAGGTGAATCTTAGTATCCTGCTAAAGTGGAATGACAATTGCCTTGACAAACCTTTGCTTTAACTCAAACTGTTAATTTTGTTTTTTGAGACCGTTTTTTTTCTGGAACTCTGTAGACCAGGCTGACAAAATGTTAAAAATTTAAAAAATTCTAACAACTGGAAGTTACATTCTAAGTATCGAAAGCAAGTACTCAAAATTTGGTATTGAGCTCTTGGAAGGCTGAGGCAGGAGAATTGACTTTGAGGCCAGTCAATGCTGCAAACTAAAACCCTTACCTCCAAAAAAGGAGCTTGAAGCTAGAAAGTTTGCTATTGGGGGGTTCTTTGTTTTTTGTTTGTTTGTTTTTTCGAGACAGGGTTTCTGTCCTGCCCTGGCTGTCCTGAAACTTGCTGTGTCTCGCCTCCCAAGTGCTGTGATTAAAGGTGTATGCCACCACTGCTTGCTTTGGGGTTCTTAAAAGATAGTTGGGTGATGGAAATAGTTGTAGCCTGAACGTGTTCTTGCTTCATTCCTTCCTCCTTTTATCTTTAAAAAAGTATTCCTTTACACTGTAAAGGACCTGTAATTTGTTGGCAAACCCTCACATGAACTCAGCAGTGAAATTTCCCATTTGCAGGAAATTTGTGGTGGTTGCTCGACACCTCCCCCATTGGTTGGGGGGCAAGTTTTTTGGTTAGGAATATTTAGCCATAGAGATATATGCAGTGGGATATTTAACCTTTTAAAGGGTGGAAAACAGCCAGCTTTGGAGAAACACGAAGCTAGTCTGAGGAAATAGGCTAAGTTCTCAGCCTTCCTTTATAACTAAGTTTTTTGCTACTTTTATGAATGAGAAGTATCTGTGTTCTGATGATCTTAGGTGGGCTAGATTAAACGTTGAGCTGGGCTAGGAAAAAGGATAATTCCATGGTTTTACTTTAATGAGGTGCCTAGAATAGGCAGACTGATAAAGAATGAAATGTACGGAGAGGGTAAAGGAATGGAGAATTGTTTTAAGGATTTCGGATAAGAAATAAAACAAATTTTGACTTTTCCTACTGTAAGATTAAATCGTTGAAGCCGGGCGGTGTTTAATCCCAGCACTCGGGGGGCAGAGGCAGGTGGATCTCTGAGTTCAAGACCAGCCTGGTCTACAGAGCTAGTTCCAGGACAGGCTCCAAAGCCACAGAGAAACCCTGTCTCGAAAAAACAATAAATAAATAAATAAATAAATCTTTGAAAAGAAATTACTTATTTTTTGTTTTTTTTTAAGACAGGGTTTCCCTGTGAAGCTCTGGCTGTCCTGGAACTCACTACTATATAGTCCAGGCTGGCCTCAAACTTGAGAGATTAAAAGCCTGTGCCACTACTGCTGGGCTACACAATGAGAACTTGTTTTTCATAATAGCTATGATAAATGATACAGATTTCTAGTATAGAATCTACAGCAGACGTTGGGGTCCTGGATACCAAAGCTTGGTAGATTTTTATTTTTTTTTTTTTTTTTTTTAGTATTCTCTTCCTAAGTCCTTTTTATAGGTAGACTTCTTAATTCTGTAAACAGTCTTGTTAAAATTATTTTATTCATTTTATTTATGGTTTTTTGACACAGGGTTTTGCTGTAGTTTTACAGCCTGTTCTGGAACTAGCTCTTGCAGACCAGGATGGCCTCGAACTCACAGAGATCCACCTGCCTCTGCCACATGAGTATTGGGGTTAAAGGCATGCGTCACCACTGCCTTCCTTTAAAACATTTTTTTAAAATAATTTATTTAATTTAGTGCACATTGGTGTGACGGTGTCCGATTCCCTGGAACTGAGTTACAGACAGTTGTGAGCTGCCATGTGGGTGCTGGGAATGTTTGAACCCGGGTCCATCTGGAAAGGAAGCCAGTGCTCTTAACTGCTGAGCCATCTCACCAGCCCCCCTTTAAAACATTTTTATAATAGCCTTTATAGACTTATTTTTATATGTGTGAATGTTTGTTTGCATGCGTGTACAATGCACCATGTGTGTGCTGGGTGCCGCAGAAGTCAAGAGGTAGTGTCAGGGCACTGGAATTGCAGGTGGTTGTGAACCACCATATAGTGCTGGGAACTGAGCCTGGGTCTGCTGCCAGAGCAGCCAGTGTTCTTCCTGATGAGCCATCTCTCTAGCCCCACAGTCATTTTAAAAGTGCCATCTGACTCCCGAAGAGAACCATTCTTCCTGAAAATTGAATAATTTTTTGTCCTTTTTCAGTAGCAAAAGAGGACATGATTTGTGATACAAGGTTAAAACAATTTATAACCTGGAAAGCAATGTTTATTTTGTGTAATTGGCATGAATTAATTGAGTATAAAATTTAAGAGCTCTTTCTTTGACCAAGGGGGCCAGGCACAGTGGTACATACCTAATCACAGCACCAGGGTATAGCAGGACTACACAGAGAAATCTGTCTCAAAACATATATACACACAGAGAGAAAAGTTCTTTGACTTTAATTTACATTTCCAAAAGTTATTGAGTAAGGTTGATCAACCAGTCTTTGCTTTGTAGGAAGAAATTCAAAAGAAAAGAACCCGCCGCGCAGTCAAATTCCAGCGGGCCATCACTGGTGCATCCCTTGCTGATATAATGGCCAAGAGGAATCAGAAACCTGAAGTTAGGAAAGCCCAGCGAGAGCAGGCCATCAGGTGAGGAATGCTCCACTCTTAAACACTGCAGCTACAGGGGTGACTAGATGGTTTTTCTACTATGGGAACCTAATTTCATGGGACTGTCAGTTTTAGAAGCATAATGCAGGCCTATACTCTATAATTTGTTAAATCTCAGTATGTACAATTTCTTATGTTACACAGACTTGGATAATGGAATTCATTGACAACTCTTGGGATCTGCTTTTGTTGGGTTCTTTGCCAAGCTCTCTAGTGAAGCCCCACTAGCCTTGGGTTTAAGATCTTCCTGTCTTGGCCTTGTACAATTGAGCCTGGCTCTGGATAATGGATTTCATTCATAAATAATGGGGAAGGAATATAATAATGAGTCTACTTGTCCAAAACTTTAGCTCCTTACCAGTAAGTTGTATCCTTAAAGAGTAAAGTCTTTGGCTTAATGTTGCTTATGACACTCACTACAGGGCTGCCAAGGAAGCAAAAAAGGCTAAGCAGGCATCCAAGAAGACCGCAATGGCTGCTGCCAAGGTAACTGGGGTCTTCTTGGGTTTTTTACAATAGGAAACTTTATCTTTAATACAAGGGTTAGTAAATGACAGGTGTAAGTTTCTGTTGGAAATGGTTGTAGCTAATTTCCAAGTCAGTGGTTATATCTCAGGTTTCTAGTGAGTCTTAATTTTAGGTGCCTTAAAAAAAGGGAAAATAAAGATTTTTGTTTTGTTTTTGGTGGGTTTCTGTTTTTTGAGATGTGTTGCTATAACTGAGGCTGGCCTGAATAAGACTTGTCTCGATTTAAGGATAGTCCTGCTGCCTAGCTAGGATTATGGGTATGGTCCCTTGTACCCAGATTGACTTTTGTGTTTTGAAGTAATTTTACACTTTGAATAACTGTACAACAGTACAATGAGTTTACCCAGCTTTTTCTAGTGGTTAAAAAAATTTAAAGCCAGAAAGTTAACAGTTTTTATTCTTTTTTTTTTTTTTAAAGATTTATTTATTTATTATGTACACAGTGGTCAGCCTCCATGTGTGCCTACAGGCCAGAAGACGGCACCAGATCTTATTACAGATAGTTGTGAGCTACCATGTGGTTGCTGAGAATTGAACTCAGGACCTCTGGAAGAGCAGTCAGTGCTCTTAACCTCTGAGCCATCTCTCCAGCCCCCCAGTTTTTTATTCTTGAGTGGGCAAGATGGCTCTGCCAGTAAACGCACTTGGCTGCCAACCCTAATACAGCCCTGGGTACACAAACTGAAAGGAAAGAACCAACACTGAGTTGTACTGACTTGCACACGTGTCATGCAAAACCCTGAGCCCTCAAGCATAATAGAAATGTTTAAAAAATTATCAACAAGATGACTCAGCGGGTAAAGGCAGAGCCTGGTAACCTGAGTTTGGTCTTTGAGGACCCTGTGGTAGTAGGAGAGCTAATTTTCCCACAAGTCTGAGCTCTACATGTGTTGTGCTGTGGTGTGTCCCACCCACACGAAATTAAATGCATCATACTTAAATGACTGTAGTAAGTAGTGTGAGACTCAAGTCCCAGCACTTGGGAAGATTGGAGACAGGAACAGTTCAAAGCCAGCCTGAAGATCCTTCAATAATAACACAAACTTTGTTAAAATTCAGGGCCCCACACTACATTGTATCATCTGTAATATTATTACATGGTGGAAAGGAACTTTAAATATAGGTTACTATGAAGTTGGTAATAATGCAGTTAAATTACTGAGACAGTAAAGGGTATGTAAAGAATCTCAACCATAAGGACAAAGTGACAAGAGTCTATGGAATAATGCCCTGTTGTCTTTTTACAGGCCCCTACAAAAGCAGCACCTAAACAAAAAATTGTGAAGCCTGTGAAGGTCTCTGCTCCCCGAGTTGGTGGAAAACGCTAACTTGGTAGATCATAGAGTTTTGAATAAAGATCTGTTTCAAACTCTAGGTGGTGTTGGATTTTCCTTTCCCTTTCATAAAACATGTTGTATGGGGGAGGGTGGCTTAGCCACAGACTGCATGTTTAGGTTGCCTGAGACCCTAACGTTCAGTCTCCAGCTGAAAATGAGGCAAGTGGATCTCTGTGAGTTCCAGGACAGCCAGAACTACATAATGAGACTCTATCTAGAAAACTTTAGATTAGTTTTCTATTTAGAAAACTAATGCCTAATATAATGTTAGTTGAAGAGATGGCAAACAAAATGATATGGGTGTGAGCTGTATCTGGAGCACAGCTATGATCCCAGCATATGGGAGACATGAAAACACTTCAAGGCCAGCTTCCATGAAACCTCTTACTTTGTGTATTTTGTTTTGTTTTTTTCGAGACAGGGTTTCTCTGTCCTGGAACTTGCTTTGTAGACAGGCTGACCTCTAACCCCACCTCTAAATCCACCTGCCTTTGCCTCCCAATTCCTAGGATTAAAGGCATGCACCATCACCTGGCTCCATGAAACTTCCTAAATCACTAACCCACCCTCCCTCCCCCAATGTAGGGTTTCCTTGCAGTGCTAGGGATCGAACCCAGTCGTTTGCACATGGGAAAGCATTAAAGGCATATTTAACATTACACAGCTTTCAGTCCTAGGATGTTGGCAGTATTTTGTTAATCTAGATTGATAAAATTCAATACCCTTTGTTAGTGAAAGAATTATATTGGTTTGCCTTCTGTTGACTAGTGTTTCAGCTATCCTTGGCTCTAAGGAGTTTAATATCTTCCTATGATGAGCAGTGAAAACTACCGCCTTTTGTAGTTTGTAGATTGAAGACTGCTGGAAGCTCCAGGTGGTTATTGTCAGGATTATAGCAGTGCACCACCAATACATCCAGCTGTTATGTTGAGATGTCTGGCTCTGCCTGTCCTAGGTTTCCAGTTCACCTACTACTACCTCCTGGGTGCTGGGATTAAAGTCAGGTGCCACCACACCCAGCTGTGTTTTTTTGAGAACGGTTAAGAGACATTGCCTACTCTGGCCTCCAGCTCAGTAATTTTCCTACTGGAGTATTTGAATTACAGTTTGATGCCATGTTTAGCTTTTGATTTTTTTTGGATTTGGAAAAGATTTTTTTGTATTTCTGGCAACCTTGGAACTCTGTAGAGGAGGCTGGCCTCAAATGTATAGACATGCCTACCTCTGCCTCCCAAGTGTTAGCATTAAAGGCATGTGCCATCAGCACCCAGCTCAGTATTGCTTAAGTATGGAATACTGTACTTGTTTCTTGAGCTGTATCAAAATTTAAATTTTCTCAGAAGTTCAAGGTCACCTTAGCTATGCAATGAGTGGGTCAAGCCTGGAGTCCATGAGACCCTGTCAACCGAGCCCCCAAATCGTCAGCCTGCTAATGTAGGGGTGTACAAAAGGGAAGGAGATGCAGCCAACTGCCTTTAATTTCAGCATTCAAGAGTCTGAGGTAGGATTGTTAAGGGTTGGGGGCCAGCCTAGTATAACGATCTTTTCCCTAAAAATCCATTAATTGGTGTAAAAAAATAGTCTTATCACGTGGAATGCAGATCCTTGCAAGGACATAGTTGACAACTAACAGGACACTCTCTGAAGACAGTTGACTTATGGCACAGGTGGCCCACAAAGAGCTAGAAATAAGCACAAGGTTAAAGTCTGATGAAGAAAACTGGATCACCAAGAAAAAGTACTAATAACATTTCCTGTTACCTCCAGATACTAATGACTTTTCAAGAAGTAAATTAATGGGTTCTTTTCTTAGTTGGACTTACTACCTCATTTTCCCTGTATTCTCAAGGTTTTATTAAAAATTCTTGCTAATATTTTTAAAGCAGTATTAGAATCGTGAGGTCACATCCAGTACAGATCAAAATCCTTACATGGGTTTGGATATCTTCATCACCCCTATGGGCTAGGGAAGAAGGATGCTCTTCATTTCCATCGTGGTAGGAGAAACCCTAATCCCTTCCTCCTCTGAGGGCACAGCCATCTGCTTGCTCCTCACCTACAGTAGCCTAAAACCCTCCAAGATCTCTATGCTTCAATCCGAAAAAAATTAATGGTATTTTCAGCCAAGCCCATGGGTTGGGAAGCCTGGAACTTACAGTTTAGCGAAGTGCATCAAGTGTCCCAGCATTCCAAGAGAACAGCACACTGTGACAAGGAATGTACGTAATCCAAGTTGCCTGTCCGTGTTAATTTTAAATAGTTTATTTAATTTTATGTGCATTGGTGTGAAGGTGTCAGATCCTCTGGGACTTCAGTTACAGTTCGAGCTGCCAGTGCTCTTAACCGCAGAGCCATCTAAATAATCTGGGCCTGCACAGTCATCATCACGATAATGATTCTAGAAAAATCTTACTACTCCTTGGAGATAGTTTGGAGGTAGTTCTAAGAGGATAGTTCATAACATTGAGACACTTCATGCTTGATAACACTGCAACTATTTTTGCCCAGAGCCCAGACAGTGGCAAGCAATTTCTAATTTCAAAATTGGCGGAATCCAGTATATCGAGTCTCAAAGTAGACAGGAAAACGGTCTTCTTTACGCTTTGGGGGAAGGGCCTCTGTTGGAGCAACAAACACCGAACAGCTCACACACGTGGTGTTTTAGAGAGCGTGGGAAAAGGGGGAAAAAAAACCTGCCAGGACTTAAGATGTCTGCCGAAGACCCTCGCATCTGCCAGAAGGAGCGTACCCTCTTCCAAAATGTCCTCCCGCAGTATTGACGTCACTCCGCCGGCTCCCTCAGAACCAGAAACCCAGAGCGCTCCAATCAGGCCACAGGCCACGCCCCGCACACGCGTCACTTCCGGTGGTGCAGCAGCCATTTTGTCAGTGGCCAGCGGATCCCGCGCGCTGTAGAAGTGCAGTTCCCCCTGGTTACCAAGTCGTCGGTTCTCCCTCGGAGCCGCGGGCGCCCTCCGGGAGCGCCCCCCACAGGCGTGGGCGTTGCTCCTTGTGCTGTCGCCACTGCCGTTGCATCTGGACGGAGCCGGAGCGCTGTCTGCCTTTCCCGGCCGCTGACAGGCGCCCTCAGGGCGCTGCCATCGGCGATGTCAAGCGAGGAAAGCTATCGGGCCATCCTGCGCTATCTGACGAACGAACGGGAGCCGTACGCGCCGGGCACCGAGGGCAATGTCAAGCGGAAAATCCGCAAGGCTGCCGCCTGCTACGTGGTGCGCGGCGGGACCCTGTACTACCAGCGGCGCCAGCGGCACCGCAAGACCTTTGCGGAGCTGGAGGTCGTGCTGCAGCCGGAGCGGCGCCAGGGCCTCATAGAGGCGGCCCACCTGGGCCCCGGGGGCACTCACCACACCCGGCATCAGACCTGGCACGACCTGTCCAAGACGTACTGGTGGCGAGGTGAGCACCGGCCCCGGCGGCAGGGCTGTGGGGCGGCAGGGCGGCGGGCTTGCGGGCCATGGCCCGCCCACGAGGCCTGCGTGCGCCCGCCCGAGTCTCGGGGCTCGGGCGCCTGGCCCCTGGGCGGCCGGGGTTCGGCGGCGCCGCGGCCGCGGGAACGAGCGGCACGAACGGGCGGGGGACGCCAAAGCAGCCGCACTTCCCCACAGGAAGGAGGCCCGGCAGGCGGGGGGCGGACCCTCGCCCGGGGTGGGGCTTCAGGGGGCTTCCCTCGGGGCAGGGCCAGCCGCGGAGGCTGGGGCGCGGCCTCCCTGGGCCCGCCTCCTCGGACCCCTAGGGAAGGGGGGGCGTCGGGGCCGAGGCTCAGACCCCTCCTCTCTGCCTTAGGCGGCTGGCCTAGACCCTGGGCTGCTGTCGTCAGCGAGCCCGCTGGGATTGGGCCAGTGGGCTTGGGAATCTCTGGATTCCCCTGCCCGCATTTCTCTGATTCTGCAACTGCGACATAAAAAAAAAAAAAGGAATAACGCAGTTGTTAGGAGTAATTGTGAGCAGGCGTTTGGAGTCCCTTTTTTAGAGCCTTAGGTGGTCTTAAAGACTGACAGATACTTTTTCTTGGGGCAAGGGGAAAGACGGGCACGCCATCATAAGAGATTTTATTGGGAAGAATCTATGCCGCTTTGGGCATGTTTTTCCCCCCTTGTTTTGAGTATGGCAATCTTCCTGCCTCAGCCTCTCAAGTGTTGAGATTACAGCCCTGATTTACCAATCACGGTGATAGCAGATCCTGTTTCCTAGTTGTGTGTGTGTGTGTTTCTGAGACACCGTTTCTCTGTGTAACAGCCTTGGCTGTCTGGAACTCACTCTGTCTAGCCTTGAACTCAGAGATCCACCTGCCTCTGCCTTCTGAGTGCTGGGATTAAAGGCATGGGCCACCACACCGCCCTATTTTAATAATCTTTTGGTTTTGTCAAAACCGCCCCTGGAACTGTGAGAGTACGCACGCTGAGAAAAGATAAGGCTACTGTGATTCATTTACTTACCTATTTAGGCTTAGGTTGCTTATAAGTTACCCAGGCTGGCCTCGAATGCCTTACTAGCTGGGATTACGAACTTGTACCACTGGACCTGATATAAGTGATTATTTTGGGGCTAGAAAATAATAGCCATAGCCGGACGGTGGTGGTGCACACCTTTAATCCCAGCACTGGGAAGCAGAGGCAGGCGGTTCTCTGTGAGTTCGAGGCAAGAGCTAATTCCAGGACAGCTAGGACTGTTAGACAGAGAAACCCTGTCTCGAAAAACCAAAAAAAAGAAAGAAAGAAAGAAAAGCAAAAAATAGACTTAAAATTTTTGATCTCCTGGGAAGCACAGAAAAGCATTTTTAATTTAATGTATGGGAATATTTTCCCTGTATATATGTATGTGCACAATGTATGTACTAGCTGCCCATGGAGGTCAGGGGAGGGCATTGGAGTTAAAGAACATTGTGAGCGTGGGTGCCGAGAATTGAACCGGGGTCTTCTGTAAGAACAGCAAGTTTTTTGTTGTTGTTGTTGTTGTGTTTTTTTTTGTTTTTTTTTTTTTGGTTTTACGAGGCAGGGTTTCTCGTTAGCTTTGGAGCCTGTCCTGGAACTCTCTCTCTTGTAGACCAGGCTAGCCTCGAACTCACAGAGATACCCCTGTCTCTGCCTCCCGAGTGCTGGGATTAAAGGCGTGCACCCCCATTGCCTGACTCAAACTTGACTTTTTAATAAATCTTTCCCAGAAGTATAAATATATATTTACAGTTTCTACATATTGGCTGCTCAGTTAGGGCTAATAATAGAGATTTTATTAGGAAGAATTATGCCATTCTTAGCTTTGGAGAAATTGTATAAGTTATAGTGACTTCACCTGTGAGTAAAGCAGTTTTGCTTATAGTGTTTATGTATTTTTAAGCTTTTTTATATTTATTTTACGTGTATCTTTTGCCTGCATGCATGTGTATGCACTACATGCCTGCCTGTTGAATTCCCTGTAGCTGGGGTTATAGATGGTTGTGATACACTTTATCATGGGTTCTGTGACTTGAGCCCTGGTCCTCTCAAGAGAGCGTACGTACTCTTAAATACAGAGCCATCTCTCCAGTCCCTCTAAGTTTTTTTGTTTTGTTTTTCGAGACAGGGTTTCTCTAACTTCTGGCTGTTCTGGAACTCTCTTTGTAGAACAGGCTGGCCTTGAACTCATAGAAATCCTCCTGACTCTGTTGACCAAGTGCTGGAATTAAAGGTATGCATCACCACTGCCCAGTCAAATTAATACTTAGTAAATTATTATTATTATTTTTGGTGTGTGTGTATACATGCAGGCCACAGGGACATCATGCTTTTCATACTGCGGTGGTCAGGTTGAGCAGCAAGAGCCTTTATTTGTTGCATTACCTCATTTGTCTAAATTCTAATTTTTGTTAGGTTTATTAATTTTGTCCAAATCAAGCCTATTTTCAAAACTCTTGGTAGTCTTTATCTTCCTTAGAGAATTCCTTTGTGGATACAGTCCAGAGTTACTCTCAAACAGTTTTTATTTACATTTCATTTTTTTTAGATTATTTATTTTATGTGTATGAGTGTTTTGCTTGTATGTGCGCCCACTGATGCCCACAGAGGCCAAAAGGTGTTGGATCCTGGAACCGTAGTTAAGGATGGTTGTTAGCTACCATGTGGGTGCTGGGAATCAAACTTTGGTCCTCTGCAAGAACAAGAAGTGCTCTAAACTACTAACCATCTCTCCAGCCTTCATTTTATATTTTAAAAAATACCCGAATTAAGCAAGATGTGGTGGTGTCTGCCTTTAATCCTGGCACTTGAGAAGCAGAAGCAGGCAGATCTCTGAATTTGAAGCCATCCTGGTGTATAGAGTGAGTTCTAGGACAGACAGGGCTACACAGAGAAACCTTGTCTCTAAAGACAAACAAACAAATAAATGAAATGGAAAAATATCTGAATTAAGCCAGGCCTTTGATCCTAGCAATCCAATCCCCTTGTTACAGAAGCAGAAGAGGTTCACTGCAACATTGAGGCTAGCCTGATCTACACACTTAGTGCCAGGACTATATAGGGAGAACTTGTCTCAACTCCATCCCCCAAGAAATCTGAATTAAATTTTCAAGGAGATAAAATTCTGAAGAGTAAACTAGTGTCATACTGCATTTTGTTCAGATTGGTTTGGGCAGATATTTATTGAATATAAAGATATAGTATGTTACAACATATTAAAGACAATTCTAAAGGTAATGGATCCCACCACTTGAGAAGCAGAGGCAGCCTGGTCTATATAGTGAGTTTGAGGCTAGTCAGAGCTATCCAGTGAGACTCTGTCTAAATACAAAAAAAGACTTATCAATGTCCTACTTTATTAATTTCATATACTGTTTCCCTTTGCTGTATGAATTCTGATTTACCCCCTAGGGCTGGAATATGCTAATATAACATTTCTATGCATCCAGAATGAACCAAAAATCTTATCAGGTGAAAACTGGTAAACATCTAATGCTTTAAAATGCAGTACAAAACTATGATGTTTGATAGATGAATTATAGGTGAATTAAACCTATGATGTTTGATAGGTGAATTAAACATGTATTACACTTAAGGATTTTTCAACTCACAAAGAGATTATTTTGATTATAATCCTATCATAAATTGAAGCATTTATATTACTAGGGTTCAAAAACCCTAGCCAGGCATAGTGGCACACACCTTTAATCCCAGCGCTTGGGAGACAAAGGCAGGTGGGTCTCTGTGAGTTATAGGCCAGCCTGGTCTACATAGTAAGTTCCAGGATAGCCAGAGCTACGTAATGTGACCTTTTTCTAAAGCAAAAAACTGTTCACAGGCTGTTTTGTTAGATGAGTACCCATTCCATGTTTGACTTAAAAGCTCATAGTTTTGTTTGATTGTTTGAGACAACAGAGTCTCTTTGCCAGGCTGGACTATACATTTTCCAATTCACATGTTTTTCAAGTTAGGATATGTTATGTGTTTGCATAATGAGATACTTTAAGGATGCAGTCTAAAAGGTCATGTATGTTTTATAATATGTGTTACGTTTATATATGTTGCTTTTAGGTTTTGGGGGGTTTTTTGGCAAAGATTGAGTTATTTATTATGTATACAGTGTACTGTCCACATGTTTTACTTGCATGCCGGAAGAGGGCATCAAATCTTATTATAGATGGTTGTGAGCCACCATGTAGTTTCTGGGAATTGAACTCAGGACCTCTGGAAGAACAACCAGTTCTCTTAGCCTCTGAGACATCTGTCCAGCCCCATCTATGCAGTCTTGTTAAAGCAATATCCTTAAGTAATTAGTGTCATCATAACAAGAGTAGGTTCATTGTGGAGAGTAGATTTGGAATGACACAGGAGTCAGCCTCTTTAGCTGCTTATTGCCATACATCTTCTGCTGTTATGAAGTAGCAGGCCAGCCTTCTTCATATGTGGGCCTTAGTCTTCAGGAACTGACCAAATAAATTCTCATTACAAATGACTTAATTGTTGATGCTCTATTATAAAGCAGTAGTAGACAGACTAATACACACAAATGATTAAGGTTTAGCATAACTATTCAAAAAATATTTACAAAGGCATAGACTTAAAGACCAACAGAGTTGAATGCTAGTGTCTGAGAGGCTTAAAGTCAAAAACAAATTTTTTTAAAAAGAAAACCTGATTTTTTTTGTGTGTGTGTGTTCTTGTGTGCCATGTGTGGGTGCCCACAGATGGCAGAAGAGGGATCCACTAGAGTTGGTGTTGCAGGCAGTTGTAAGCTGTCTAACCCACTGGGAACTGAACTCAGGTCCACTTAACTGCTGAGCTATCTCTCTAGCCCAATAGATTTATTTCTGCATGAGGTATAATGGGGATTTTTTAAATAATTTGGAAAAAATGCTTCTCATTATGGCTTGAGCCATATTAACTATTTGTATAGGTCAAGACAGGTGAGTATTGGCTTCATGTATTTAACAACAGGGATATATTGTAGGTACTGAGGAATGTATTAGGTGATTTTGAGGTTTTGTGAATATAGAATGTACTTTTATGAACCTAGATGGTATGAGCTATATTATAGTATCATTGTCATATATTTGGTCCATAGCTGTCACATTATCATTATACAAAATACAACCATTTTATTGCATGGATGCCTTGTAATCCACAAAGAAATGGGCAGGGATATATAATCCTCTTGTGCTAGGTGAAATTGAATACTTGATAATAAGTAAGAAAACGTCTGTCTCAATGTGGAAACAAACCACAATTCATATGCTTACATTTTTGAGATAATATATTTCACATTCTGAAGAATTCACTCTGCATTCTTCATGGGTATGAGAGTGCTTGCATATGAATCTGAACATAAATTAGTGTATGCATAAAATTCTTCAACTGTCAAGTAGGAACACTTAAATTTGATGTTAATTTTGTTGTTTTGTTTTTGTTTTTGGACTGAAGGTATATTAAAACAAGTTAAAGATTACATAAAACAGTGTAGCAAATGCCAGGAGAAGCTTGATCGCTCCCGTCCAATATCAGATGCTTCAGAAATGTTGGAAGAACTGGGGTTGGACCTTGAATCTGGAGAAGAAAGTAATGAATCAGAGGATGACCTGAGCAACTTCACTTCACCTCCAACCACAGCCTCCAAGTCTTCAAAAAAGAAACCAGTATCTAAACATGAACTTGTATTTGTAAGTGTGCTTTCTATCCAATTTTCAGTCTTAAAGGTTTTTTGTGGTTGTTCGTTTTTCCAAGTCAGTAACATTGGCTGCGAGTGCTGAAACGGAAGGGGCTGTATTAGTCTAGAGCAGCAGTTCTCAACCTTCTAATGCTGCGGCCCTTTAATGTGCTTCCTCATGTGGTGACCCCAACAATTAAAAACAGTAAAACCGTTTGTTGCTACTTCATAACTGTAATTTTGCTACTGTTATAAATGGTAATATAAATATCGGATCTGCAGGATATCTGATATGTGACCACTCTCAAAGGGTTTTTGACCCCCAAGGGGGTTGAGACTCACAGATTGATAACCACTGCTCCCAAGTAAAGCTTATTTAAGATATGTTGATTGCCTACTATGTTGTATGAGCTAAGTGTACACTAGTTGTTAATCTTCGTTGAACATAATTTTTCACAATTAATATAGTATCCTATTCTTAATAGTATCCTGATTTTATCTCCTCCCCTTTTTTGTAATGATGCACTGACACAAGTTTATGGAATATTTTTCTGAATTAGGCTGTGGGTTGCATAGCAAATTACTCTAACAAGGACTTCTGCTTCTTGGGTATTTTTGAGACAGGGTCTCCTTTAGTCAAGGCTGGCCTTGAAATAGTTACACAGGTGAGGATGACCTTGAAGTTGTGATAGTCCTGCCTGCCTTCACTGTTAGTATTACAGTCATGTTCCACAGATGGTGGTTTATGAGGTGCTGGGATCAAACCTAGGCCTTCATACATGTTAGGGAACACTCTACCATCTGAGTTACACCTCTGTCTTCCTTGCTAGATTTTTGTTGTACTTTTTGAGACAGGGTCTCTTTATTGTATCTCTGGCAGTCCTCAAACTTTCTGTGTAAAACAGGATGATCCAGAACTCAACAGAAATCCTCCTGCTTCTGAATCCCAGAATTAAAGTTGTGTGCCACCATACTTTAATTCGTGGCTAAGCTTTTGGTTGTGTTTGCTGACTTGCTCATATGTTTTGTTTTAGACTACTAAATCGGTGTCATACATACATTATAACTTTTTTTTTTCCAGAAAGCAGAGGCAACAAAAAGTAGGATAGGTTTTGGCTAGGATCAAGTAAAACAGCATGGCCGAGTATGGTGGTGCACACCTTTAATCCCAGCACTTGGAAGGCAGAAGCAAGAGGAGCTCTGAGTTCTAGGCCAAACTGGTCTACTTAGTGAGTTCTAAGTTAGCCAAAGCTACATATAGAGATCCTGTCTTTTAGAAACGCAGAAAATAGTAATGTAATTTACTTAAGTATATAGATAACAAATTGTTTGCCTGTTAAAAATTAATAGATTTTTAAGGGTGTGTGTGTGTGATATAATACATTTCTCTTTTCCTTTTTTCATTTTTTTTTAAATAAAATACATTTCTTGATCTCAAACATATTTTGACAGGTTGACACCAAAGGAGTGGTAAAACGTTCTTCTCCAAAACATTGCCAGGCAGTTTTGAAACAGCTGAATGAACAGAGGCTTTCCAACCAATTCTGTGATGTTACATTGTTAATTGAAGGTGAAGAGTACAAAGCTCATAAGTCTGTTCTGTCAGCAAATAGTGAATATTTTCGAGATCTTTTTATTGAGAAGGGAGCTGTTTCTAGTCATGAGGCAGTCGTGGATCTTTCTGGTAAGATTTTTGTAATACCCTTTGCTATTTATTAATAAGCATATTCTTGAAGGGAAACATGTATCTTCTATACAAACAGAATGTATGTTACAATGTAGGTTTATTTTCTCAATGGAAAAGTCCCCTTTAAAGCAAGGCTTCTAAGACTATTGTGCAAAGAGCTGTTATTGTTTTGTTTTGGGGGAGTTCCCCCCCCTCTGCTCCTGGGTTTCTCTGTGTAGTTAGTCCTGGCTGTCCTCTAACTCACTGTATATACCAGGCTATCCTGGAATTCAGAGATCTATCTCCCTTTGCCTCCCAAGCACCGAGATTCAAGATGTGCACAACCATTCCTGGCAGAAAGGCTGTTATTTCTTAGCCTCTTAGGTCAGGGAATTGTAGTAGAGTTATTATTAGGATTGGAATGAGAGAAATCTGCAACTTAGTATTAGTATGTTGAGCGAAAATAATACTTTAAAATTGCCTACTTAATATCTTGTTTGGTGGAACATGGGATTTTATATATTGTACTTGTATATAATTTTTTGTGGGTGGCGAATGTACTTGTTAAGTGGTCTATATCAGGTGTATTTTCTCTATTGCTTTCCATCTTTATTTTTTGAGACCAAGTCTCATGGTCTGTCACCAAACCTCAGGCTCATCATTTGGGCCAGTTTAGTTGGCCAGTGAACTTCAGGGCTCTGCCTGTTTCCATACTCGCCCTTTACTCCCCAAACAGCATTAGGGTTCCAAGAGTATGGTTTTTATGCCAGAACTGTGGGGGTTTGTTTGTTTGGTTGGTTTTGGTTTGGTTTGGTTTGGTTTGGTTTGGTTTTGTTATTGTTTTTGTTTCTATGACTATAATATAATTTCAGGTCAGATTTTAAGATACCTGTAGCATTGTCCTTCCTGCTTAGTATACCTTTGTTTATCATGAGGTGTTTTGTGTTTCTGTATGAATTTGTCATTGTGGGGGCTGGAGAGATGGCTCAGAGGTTAAGAACACTGGCGCTCTTCCATAGGTCCTGAGTTCAATTCCCAGCAATCACATGGCAGCTCACAACCATCTATAGTGAATGAGATCTGGTGCCCTCTTCTGGTGTGGTGGAAATGCAGTATACATACTATATACTTTAAATAAATAAATAAACATTTTAAAAAAAGAATGTCATTGTGATTGTGTCAAATCTGTGTACTGATTTCAGCTAATACTATTTTGACATTAGTTCTGCCAGTCTATGAACAGGATAGAGCCTTTCTATGTTAATAGTATCTTCAGTTTTGTCCTCCTTTACTGTCTTGAAGTTTTAATTGTAGAGGTCTAGTTTGTTGTTGTTGTTTTTATATGGACACCTATTATTAATGAGGTTTTTCCCCCTAATTTCTTGTCAGATTTATCATTGGTATGTAGAAAAACTACTGGCTTTAATAGTATGTTCGTCCTGCTCCTCTTCTGAAAGTTTTCAGTGTTTTTAGATAGTTTTTTTTTTTTAAAATGTGCATTGGTGTTTTGCCTCATGTATGCCTGGATGAGGATATCGGGTCTCTGGAGTTACAGATATGAGCTCTCTATGAGCTGTTATGTGGATGCTGGGAATTGAACCCAGGTCCCCTGGAAGGAGCAGTCAATGTTCTTAACCTCTGAGCCATCTCTACAGCCCCAGAGTTTAAGTATAGAATCATGTCATTTGCAAATGAGGATAGTATACTTGTGTGGACATTGTAAAAATATGTATGGAGTTGTTGGATAAGGTGGTTCGCGCCATTAATCCTAGCATTCAGAGACAGGCCTCTCACAGTTTGAGGCCAACCTGGTCTACACAGTCAATTTCAGGACAGCCAAGGCTATGTAGAGAGACCCTGCCACAATGGTAAATAGCAACAAAACAACCCACTAAAAATAAACTACTATAGATGACCCATTTTTACCATTCTTGGGTAAAGTCAATATACTGTGGAGATCCTTGTACATCTATGTACATTGCTTCAATATGCGTAATAGGTAGGAAATCGAACCAGACTTGATGTTCATCAAGATAAATGGATAAAGAATTATGTGGTTTATGAACAGAATGGAATTTCATGCAGCCATAGAGAACAAAATCAGTGCTTTTGTAGGACAAGAGATAGAACTTGAAATTATTAAGTGAAGTTTATATAGTGAGATCCTTTTTCAAAACAAAAATCAAAAAGAAAAAGGTTTTATTTTCCTGTCATTTTTAAGGACAGATCATCCCTTAAGGAGTTTTAGCCATTGTGTATTGTGTGTCATTTGTTTCAAACAAGTCTATTTTGTGAGATTCATTAGGAATTGTTTAGTGTTAACAGGCAGATGGAGTCTTGAGCCATTGTTTTATTTGTAATAAATTTTATTGCTTTAAGTAGAACAACAAACAAAACTTCATGGTTTTTCTCATTCATCACCTACATTTAAAAGTGTATGTGCTTCCTGATTACAAAATAGAAAGGGGATCATAAAGGAGGAGGGGACTATAAAGGAGATGGGAAATCGAGTAGTTTCATATGTATGACATGAATGCATGGGAGACTTTGGGAGGAGGAAAGGAATCATCTGTCTGAACGGGGAAGGGTTTATTTAGTAGGTGAGCCATGCGAAAGAAAGAAGTACAAGCAAACACATATAAAGAAGTCAACATGAAACCTGCAACTTGGTTTGTTAACCTACAAACAAAGTTCAGAAAGATAAACACTTTCTTTTGGACAAGGGAAAAGAAAAAGTGGCTGTTGAATCTAGGACCTTGTTAGGTGTTCTGTTCATTGACTTTTTGTTTCGTTTTTTTGTTTTGCTTTTCAAGACAGGGTTTCTCTGTATATCACTGGCTGTCCTGGACTGATTCTGTAGACCAGGCTGGCCTCGAACTCATGGAGATCCACCTGCCTCTGCCTCCCTGAGTGTGCCACCACTGCCCAGCTTTGACTTTTTTATTTTTTTAAATTTCATTTTACATTCCATCCACAGTCCTTCCCCCACCCCAATCCACTCCTCCCAATGGGTAAGGGCTCCCATGGAGAATCAAAATCTGGCACAAAATTAGGTTGGGGCAGGACCAAGCCCCTTTCTACTGAACATGTCATCCCACCATAGGCAATGGGCTCCAATAAGCCTATCAGGATAGATCCTGATCCTACTGCCAGGTGCCTCACAGATAAGTCCAAGCTTCACCACCATCTTTCACATATGGAGGGCCTAGTTCAGTCCCATGGAGGCTCCACAGCTGCCGGTCTGGAGTTCCTGAGTTTCTACGAGCTTGGTTCAGCTGTCTCTGCAGATTTCTCCATCATGATCTTGACCTTCCTTTCTCTCTCTTCAGTTGGATTCCCAGAGCTTGACCTGGTGTTTGTGGATTTCTGCATCTGGTTCTGTCAGTCACTGGATGAAGGCTCTATGATGATACTTGGGGTATTCACCAATCTGATTACAGGGGAAGGCCAGTTCTGGCTCTCCACTACTGCTGGGAGTCTTACCTAGGGTCATTATTGTGGATTCTTGGGAGTTTCCCTAGCAGCAGGTTTCACCCTAACCCCATAGTGGCTCTCTCTATCAAGAGCTCTCTTTCATTGGTCTCCCATTTTGTTCTTCTCCCTCCTTGACCATCCCCTCCCTATAGCTGCCCCCCCTCCCAGTTTACCCAGGAAATTGAAAAAGAAAATTATGCCCTGGCAATACTGAAGCATACATGAACAGCCCATGTGTGGCAGTTCTGTTGAACTTGTCCATATGGGGTTTCATGGTCTAAGTTGATGAAGATGACTGACCAGGTCTCTTCCTCAAGAGGGCACCAGATCTTATTACAGATGGTTGTGAGCCACCATGTAGTTGCTAGGAATTGAACTCAGGACCTTTGTAAGAGCAGGCAGTGCACTGAGCTATCTCTCTAGTTTATCCAAGATATCTAATTCCCCTTCCCTGGGTGATCCAGGTTCTCCTTGTTACCTATCTTCTCTGGAGCTGTGAATTATAATCTGGTTATTCATTACTTTACATCTGATATCTACTTATGAGTGAGTACATACCTTGTTTGTCCTTCCGAGTCTGAGTTACCTCACTCAGGATAGCTTTTTCTAGATCCATCCATTTGCCTGCAGATTTCATGATATTGTTTTTTACAGCTGAGTAATACTCCATTGTATAAATATACCACATTTTCTTTATCCATTCTTCAGTTGGGGGATATTTAGGTTGTTTCCAGGTTATGGCTATTGTGAATAAAGCTGCCATGAACATTGTTGAGCAAGTGTCCTTGTGGTATGATTGAGTATCCTTTGGGTATATGACCAAGAGTGGTATTGCTGAGTCTTGAGGTAGATTGATTCTCAATTTTGTGAGAAACCATCATACTGATTTCCAAAGTGGCTGTACCAGTTTGCACTCCACCAGCAATGGAGGAGTGATCCCCCGACTCTGTGTCCTCTCCAACGCGTAAACTGTCCTCAGTACTTTTGATCTTAGACATTCTGACAGGTATAAGATGATATCTCCAATTGTTTTGATTTGCATTTCCCTGATGATTAAGGATGTTGAGCAGTTCCTTTAATGTCTTTCAGCCATTTGAGTTTCTTCTGCTGAGAATTCTCTGTTTAGCTCTGTACTCCATTTTTTAATTGGATTATTTTGTATTTTGATGTCGAGTTTTTTGAGTTCTTTATATATTTTGGAGATCACTCTCCTGTCAGATATGGGATTGGTGATGATCTTTTCCCATTCTATAGGCTGTCATTTTGTCTTATTTACTATATCCTTTCTTTGCCTTGCAGAAGCTTTTCAGTTTTAGGAGGTCCCTGATTTATTTATTGATTGTTCTCAGTGTCTGTGTGCACTGACTTTTACTTGTACTCTTATATAACTTCATCACCATCTGTTTGTGAAAATAGTATTACATAGCCGGGCAGTTGTGGCACACGCCTTTAATCCCAGCACTCGGGAGGCAGAGACAGGTGGATCTTTGTGAGTTCGAGACTAGCCTGGTCTACAAGAGCTAGTTCCAGGATAGCCTCCAAAGCTACAGAGAAACCCTGTCTTGAAAAAACAAAAAAAAAAAAAAAGAAAATAGTATTACAGTCATCACTGTATAGTGCTTTTTTCTTACATTTTAGCTATATGTATATCATATATTCATAAATATATATGAATTAAAAATTAAATTAAAGTAAAGCACTGAAAAGCAAATTGAACTTACCCTGTTACAAAAATAACAATCCAATACTTCATAGTATTAACTAATGATTATGATATAATTATTTTATTCCTGGAATCTAAGATAAGCAAACTGTAGCCCAGTATCTATTCTCCTTTCTATTTTTATAATGAAAGTTGGGCATTTATACCCATTGAATTTCCTTTTCAGCTATAATGTCAAAGCAGAGTGGTTATGACAGATACCTTATGACCTGCAGTATTTATTACTTGATACATTGCAGAAAATATTTAGTAACCCTTGCTTTAAATTGAAGATAAGGTTTTATGTATCCCAGACTGGCCTTGAACCTTATGTAGCCCAAGATATGACTTTGAACTTTGATCTTCCTTGCTCCAATTTTTGAATGCTAGAATTACAGGGATAGGGATACACCACACCTGGTTTTACATGTTAAGAAGGTCAAACCCACTTCTTCCTGCTATCAAGAATTCTAGCAACTGAGCTACATCTGAACATCCCTGGGTTCAAAATTAGGTTTTTGTTTTTTAAATACATTTATTTAGTATGGGTGTGGGTGTGGGGGCACTTGTGTGCCAGGCAAGGCACAGTTGGCGAAGTCTGAGACAACTTGTGGAAATTGGTTATCTCCTTCACTGTGTGGTTTCTAGGGAGTAACCTCAAGTTAGCAAGAGCCTTTACCATACTGAGTCATCTCACTGGCTCCAAATCTTTGTTTTTAATGTGCACATGTAGAATACTTTGTTCAGTTAAGTTTTATATGGTCAACTATGATTAGAAAATATAACTGTCTTTAACATGTGAAGAGAGGTAAGGGGACAAGTTGGTTGGTCCCTGTCTATTCATTTTCCTATCCCCTCCCCTTTTTTACCCTCTATTCTCCAGCAACTGTTTCTTGAAGGGAATTGAGGAACCCCCAGGGTTCTAAAGAGTACAGTTTGAAAATGGCTGCCTTATAACTGCTCTTGAGGTAGTAAGTCTGTTATTTTCTTCTTTACAGTGGTATAACTCATGGATGTTAGTCAGGGTTGTTTAACAGCAACCAGAAATGAGAGAAAATCCAGTGGTAACTAAGTGTAGAATAATGGTAACAGTTGGCTTTTCACTATATTCTTTCCTTGTCACAAATCTGTGCTATTCTTAGAAAGTCATTTTGTGGTGATTGACTTTTTCTTGCTTTTTTCTTGTTTCATACAGGTTTTTGTAAAGCAAGCTTCCTTCCTTTGCTGGAATTTGCATATACCTCTGTGCTAAGTTTTGACTTTTGTAGCATGGCTGATGTAGCTATCTTAGCTCGCCATCTTTTTATGTCAGAAGTTTTAGAAATTTGTGAAAGTGTACATAAACTAATGGAAGAAAAGCAACTGACAGTGTATAAGAAAGGTGAAGTACAGACGGTTGCATCTACTCAGGACTTACCAGTGCACAATGGAACTACAGCACCACCCGTGACTAGGAATGAAGCAACCACGACTTTGTCGAGCGAACTCGGGCATTGTGAGATTGTACTACTGGTAAATGGAGAATTACCAGAAACAGAACAGAATGGGGAGCCAGGCCGGCAGCCTGTGCCTCAGGTTTCTCCAGATGCTGAAGCTAGTGTGTCCCCCATGGAATGTATAACTGATCCCCATTCTGAAATGGGAACTGCTAGCTTAGCAACAGCTACCAACCAAACAGAGACAGAGACTGCAATCATCAGAGAAGATGGCACAATTGCTGATGTTCATCCTAAAGTTTCAAAAGAGAATATAATCAATTTTTCTCAAGAGGACAGTGTTATAGGAAATGACACCTCTCCTGAGGACATCAGTGCCAAAGACTTCTCAGATCATAGTCAGAGCCCTGACCAACCTTTAAAAGATCAGGAAACTCTAATTGAGACCACAGAAAAGACAGACTCAGGCCCAGATGATGATACTTACAGAAGTAGGCTTAGGCAGCGATCTGTTAATGAAGGAGGCTACATCCGGTTACACAAGGGCATGGAGAAAAAGTTACAGAAGCGGAAAGCCATTTCTAAGTCGGCAGTTCAACAGGTATAATACAAAATAGGTTGGTTTTTCTGTCAGTCTAGCTTGAGGGAATTCTAGTAATTAACTTAATGCCTACAATAAAAATATGGGAGGGGGAGTGTGCAGTTTACTGCTTGAAGTATTGTATTACAAATATATAACATGACCCATGACTTTAAAAATCATACTGAAGCTGCATATGCTGTTGCATGTGAGGCAAAAGGATTGCTGTGAGTTTGAGGCCAATCTAGGTTACATAATACCAGGCCAGCCTGGGCTACTAGCAAGAGCATAACTCAAAACAGGAGATAATAAGTGCGTTTTCTTAGATTGTGTTTTCTGTCTGCATAGGTGGCCCAGAAATTAGTTCAAAGAGGGAAGAAGATGAAACAGCCCAAGAGGGATGCTAAGGAGAACACTGAAGAAACATCTCATAAATGTGGGGAATGTGGAATGGTTTTTCAAAGACGATATGCCTTTATAATGCATACATTGAAACATGAAAGAGCTAGAGATTACAAATGTCCAGTAAGTATCTGGAAAGCTAACTGAAAATGATCCTACATTCGTAAATGGAATCCATCTTACTGACAGCTCTGTTATTCTACATTTCTTAAAAATAGAATATGAAGTCTTATACTGAAGCCCAGGCAATTCTCCTAATTCAGGCTCTCAAGTACTGGGATAACAAGCATGCACAACCACACTCCCAACCCTTTCTTATATTGCTAAAAGATTTTGATTCATGTTATTTATTTGCCCCACCTGAATACTCTTCCAACTGTGCTTCCTCAGGAAAAAGACAGTGAAAGATTTGTTTTTACAAACAGTAAACTTGGGGCTAGAGAGATGGCTCAGCTGTTAAAAACATTTGTTATTCTGTCAGAGGACCTAGTAGTGGTTCCCAGCAACTCATGGTGGCTCACAAACATCTATAGGCACATGTTTCATATACATACATACATGTAGGCGAAACAAAACACATAAAAATTTAAAAATTTTTTAAAAAGACGTTAAAAAGAAAGGTAACAGAAGAAGAGACCTAGACAACTAAATTCTTTCTACTAATAATTGTATAAAGTGATTTTGAACTAGATTGGTAATAGAGAAAGCTGAGATTAAATTACATTTTTATTATAGAATAAGTCCCAAGAATTGATATTACTATTTTGAGAGCAAGAACAATTACATTACCATCCTTTGGCCAGGGATTTTTCCCTTCCCTTTGGGGGGACAGGGGAATCATAACTGTCCTTGAGAGGACAGTGTACACTGAGGGTAGATATCTATCCCAAACCAGAAAAATTGAAACCTTTCAATCATGTTCTTTCTTTACTCAAGTCTCATGAAGTTAGGATGCAAACCCTTAACCAACCTTAAAATGTTTTCTCTGCAAACAGAGAAATCTGAAGGTCAGTAACAAAAGACCTAGTGACATTGTTGGCCAGAGCCTTGGGTTGCTATCAGAAACTGATATCAGCCTCCGTGTCAGTGTCTCTTCCTCTCCTGGCGTGGATTGGTGCTGAGGATGTCATCATGGGTCTTACACATGCTAGGTATATACTGCCACACAGATAGTTGGTTTTTGTTTTGTGTTCTACCCAATTAGTTTTTTAAATGTTTTACTCTAAAATACAAAGAAATATCACAGATCTTAGGACAAAAGATTTCAAGAAAGGTTGAGGAATCCAAGTTTTTGATAATAAAGAATAATAAAACCTCTCACAAGCAAGGAGGAGTGATAGTGTACTCTTGTAGTGATAGCATATAGGAGGCAGAGATGGAAGATTGTGAGTTCAAGGAAAGCCTTAATTATATAAATGAGAACCTGTCTCAAAAAAGAATGAAGTCCAAAAAATGTGATTTATATAAAAAATAAACTGCATTTATTAAACAACCATATACAATCAAGCCCTCCATATTGATAGATTCCATTCCCTCAGATTCAACCAGTACATGTTAAACATATCTACTACAGGGGCTAGAGAGATGGCTCAGCCCTTGAGCACTTGTTGCTCCTATAGAGGACTCAGGCTTAGTTCCCATCACCCATATGGTAGCTAACAACCATTCATAACTCCAGCCCCAGGGGATCTGACTCTTCTGACTTCTGCAGGCACCAGGTATGTATGTGATGTTCATGCATACATGTAGACAAAAATCCTTACATAAATATAAAAATTAAGAAAAACATCTGCAGGATTTTTTATGCTAAACATGTACAGGTCTTTTCATCATTCCTCAGAACATTTATTTATTTATTTATTTATTTATTTATTTTGAGATAGCATTTCTTTGTGTAATAGTTCTGGCTGTCCTCCTGGAACTTGCTTTGTAGACCAGATCTGCTTGCCTCTGCCTCCCATGTGCAGTACCACCACCTAGGTGATAAAATGTTCTTAACAAAACGAATTGAAGGGAAAAGGCTTTATTCTGGCTCACAGTTGAAGAGTTGCATCCATCCAGTAGGGGGATCAAGGCTGCAGGAGCTTGAAGTAAGGGTATGGTCACATGAGGTCCAATCAGGAAGCAGAGCTCTGAAAAAAGGGTGCTGCTCAGCACGTTCCCTTAAGTCACTTTTGTCCTGTATTTTGTCACAGCAACGGGAAAAGCAATCAAGACAGTGTCAGATGCATACCAAGGGACAAAAGCACATTGAGGAAAACAGCAGCTTTTAAGTAAAATTTGGTCTCCAACAAAGATCTAACTTGAAGACTTAACTTTATGATGGATTTATTATGATGTGACCCCACTATAAATGGAAGAGCACCTAGATAGTAACAAATACCTCAGAAAAGTTGGTATGTACAATTGAATAGAAATAGGAGTGGGAATAAATGGGGAGATTAGACTGTTTTGAAATTTTTAAGTAATGTTTCTAGAGCATGAATAGGAAGAAGGGAGGGGGAAGCCAAATCATCTTAAAAGGTGAACTCTAGAGCAAGGCATGCTGGCACACACCTTAGATCCCAGCACTTAGAAACAGCAGCAGGTAGGTTTCTGTGAATTTGAGACAAGTCAGGGCTACAGAATGAGAGAGACCTTGTCTTTAAAAAATGCAGAAGAAGGTTTTGCCTAGAATACTAGATAATAAGAAGTTCTGAAGTTTGCATCTGTGGCATGGATGAGCAGAGTGAAATTCAGAAAGTCAAGAATTAAAATTAGACAAGGGACAGTGTTCAAAACTAGAGTAGGGAAGATTTTTAGTGATCAGTTGGTACATATAAAGAGACATAAGCAAAATAGAAAATAAAAAGTGAAAGGAACAAAGTATATCATATAGCTCATGTTTGATAGCGTTCATAACCAATAACCAAGTACAGTGGCTCTATAATCCCAGCATTCCAAGGCTGAGGCAGGAGGAGAGTCAGGATTTTTAAGGCCAGCCTAGACTTCAAGTTCTAGGCAGACTGGGCTACAGAGGAAAACCTGTCTCAAACAAAACTGGTCTTATATGAACTAAGGTGACATAGCTATATTATTAAAGTGGGACGATGGGAATCCATAACATGTAGTGTGGAGAGAACTTTTATATGCATTCTACTAGGTTTTTTAAATAAAAAATTTAATATGGTGATCATATATATCTTCAATTTATGAGACATAAGAGCTTTCCTGAACCCCAGATCTGAAGACTATCATAGTCCTAACTTTTCTACTTTTCCTAGTCCCTATTTCATATCCACCTAAAACTCTTGTTATTGACATAGATAATACTTACTGTGTGTGTTCTGGTGTAGTCTCTTGGTAGTTGTGCCAGGATTCAAACCCAGGCCCTAAAACAGATTAGACAAACCCTCTATCCCAAGTAACATAAAACTCTATCTACTATTCCTTTAAGATCCAACTCAAGCCTACTCTAAAGATTTATTTATTTATTATATATACAGTGTTCTGCCCACATGTATGCCTGCAGGCCAGAAGAGGACACCAGATCTCATTACAGATGTTTGTGAGCCACCATTTGGTTTCTGGGAATTGAACTCGGGACTTTTGGAAGAGCAGCCTGTGCTCTTAACGTCTGAGGCATTTCTCCAGCCCCTAAGCCTACTCTAATTATGCCCTCTTAAAATACTTAGTTGTCTCTAGAGTCTTATCCTTTTCATCTTTATAATCTGGTACCTAGTACTTTTCAAAATTTTATCTTTATTTTATTTTAAGACGGGGTCTCATATGGCCTAGGCTGTCTTTTGTGTGTATGTAGGAGGCTCTGTGCTGCAAATACTTAAACCTCTGATGAGACATCTTCCCAGTACCACATATATTAAATTTTAAACTGTGTATTTGTTTATTTATAATTATAACCAGAATTTGAAAATTGAAATGTTAATTTTCACTTAACATTTTATATAGGAAAAACATTTGTTTTTCTTTTTTAGTTATGTAAAAAACAGTTTCAGTATAGTGCCTCATTGCGAGCACACCTTATACGACATACAAGAAAAGATGCACCTGCTTCATCTTCATCCAATTCCACATCTAATGAGGCATCAGGAGCATCATCTGAGAAGGGAAGAACCAAAAGAGAATTTATATGTTCTATATGTGGAAGGACATTACCTAAATTATACTCTCTTCGAATACATATGCTAAAGCACACAGGGGTAAAGCCACATGCATGCCAGGTAAGGGCCTATTTATTTATTTCATTATTTAAAGAAGATCGGAAATCAACTGCAGTGATGACATGGGTTGATATGTATTCTCTGAAGTCATTTTTACTCTTGTTAAATGTTAGGGAAGTTTATCTTTGGTTCGTTGCCTACATTAAATATGAACATCTGTTGTAGTCTTTAATTTGCTATTGTAGACTTTAACTTGAAGTCATAATTTGAAATGTTTTGGTGTCCATAGTACTTACTGGATGAGAATAGCTACTCATCACCCTAATCATCCCTTAGCCTTTAGTAGAAATTACCTGTAGTGAAAAAGAATGTATGGCATAAGCAAATACTGCACAGAAAAAGTCCTACCTAAGCTATCTTTTTGTTGTTGCTGAGGATTGTGGGTAAGTAAAAGCCAAAACTCTTGGTTAAAGAATACTGTGATTATCCAGCTTTGGGCTGTTTGGAACATGGAAGAGTTTTGAGCAATACCGATAGCCGTACATATAAACATGACAATCTATTTTTATTATCAGACAGTTGTGGAACCAGTATAGTTTTGTTTTAGTTTTTTAAAACTTCATACAGGAGCATTGCATCTGTATCACTTCTGCCCCCCTCATGTCTCCAACTCTTCCTGTGCACCCCTCATCCATGATTGCTTGTTTAGTTAATATTTGTATGTCTCTGTGTTGTTGCATTCATATATATGCATACATATGAATGGTCCATTTAAGTCTGCTCATATATACATGCATGTGTCTAGGGCTGATCACTTGGGATTGGACATCATGTGGAAACTGGTCCCTGGAGGAGACTGATTCTCCTTCTATCTGCAGCCATTGAACCCCACCCTCTATAGCCCCATAACTCTTCATGTAGTGGTGGGACCATGTGGAATTTCCCCTGTCTATTTTTGGCTTGTCAGTTGATGTCATTGTGGAGGTACTTATATTGTTCAGGCAACCATATTGTTGACAGTTCACGGGTACAGCTTCCCTGACAGATGGACAAGACAGCATTTTAGAGCAGACATCATGGTCCTTTGGTGTTCACAGATCCAGTCCTCCACCTTTCTGAGATTTTTCCTGAATTGTATCAGTTGGACTTGGGAAATCCACAGTCCTTTACTCTCTTCATTTTGACCTATTTTGGATCTCTGTAATGATCTTCATCTATTGTAGAAATAAAAATAAGTATTTTAGAATAGTTAGCAAATACATTAGTTTAATAATATGGCAGTAGAAGGGTCTCCTCTCAGCTCCATGACCTCTCTAGCCACAGTTTTGTTTAAGCATCTTACTACGTGAAAATAGAATTCATTATAAGAGAACCATTCATCAATATTTAGTATTTATCAGCTCATGGGCTGTTTTATTTTTTCTTGTTACTCGCTGTTTCTTTCTTCACTGTCCCAATTATTTTTGAGGTCAAGCTCTAAGAATTGCTTATTTGTAAGTTTAAACACTGTTAGTTTTAGTATCTGGTCTTCAGTGTAACACTACTCAAAATGTGTGTACCATGGGAAATAAGCAGAGTTAAGAATGTGAAAGCTTTCAGAGCTATTGACATGACTATGCTTAGCAAGATTTCCCTGATGGATTGGGGAAATTGAACATAGCCTGTTCTTCATCCAGAGTTTAAGAGGAACTATTTTATGTGGTGTCTTGGGGGAACGAGAAAGGTTCTTAACTGAGCTTTCATGCCTCTTTAAGGGGTGTAGTTTGCCAGGCTGGCAATGTTTTTCCCTACTATTGTGTGTATACTTTTGGGAAGATGGCAGTTGTACTGAATAAGAAAGTGAGTCAGCTAGCTAAGATCCTTGGTATTTGTGGCTTTATCTTTGACATTGTCATTTTGCTAACTTTAATATAAGTCACAGTTTAATTATTTAACATTTCTATTTAATACTGAGATATTTTTGTATACACTCTTCAAAAATAAAATCTTTTTTGTTTTGCTGCCTTAAACATTTCTGTGTTAGGTCTGTGGAAAAACTTTTATCTATAAGCATGGTCTAAAATTACATCAAAGTCTCCATCAGTCCCAAAAGCAGTTCCAGTGTGAACTGTGTGTCAAGTCATTTGTTACCAAACGGAGTCTCCAGGAACATATGAGTATTCACACAGGTAAACATTATTGACATAGTTATATTTAATATTTTTAATTTAGTATTATGTTGTTTGGTTATACTATAATTATATCAGAACATTATATTCCCAGCACTCGGGACCATGAGGCAGGAGGATGATAAGTTCAGTGGGCTTCATAAAGTTGTAGGCTAGTCTGGTCAACATGGCTGGGCCTGGTCTCAACTTTCTCTTCATAAAGTTCTAGGCTAGTCTGGCCTACATGGCTGGGCCTGGTCTCAAGTTTCTCTTCACCCCCAAGTAGAAGTAATTATATTAAGATGCTCATAAGTTAATGTGTGTAATCTTTTAGTTAGTAGTAAAATTTTAAAGTTTTCTTGAATACAATTTCTGAATTGTTTTATTTTTATAGAAATACTCTTTTTTAAAATTTACTTAATTATTTTGTATGTGTTCATGAATGTGTATGTATGTTTGGCAGTTGGGTAGTATGGCATGTGTGTGGAGGTCAGAGGACAACTTTCAGGAGTCACTTCACTTCCTCCATCATATGGGTTCCAGGAAGTGAAGTGAAGTTGAAAGGGTTAGCAACATATGCTTTAATCACTGAACCTCACGTACTTACGTTCAGATGTCCTGTAAAGCAGTTGTGTAGGGTGGCCGATGCTGCTGAACTTATATTTGACCCAATTACTATTACAGTTCATAAATTATTCAGACATCGCACATTCTTACACTGGCCTTTACTAGTATAGTCATTCATCATCCTAGCTGTCCTGGAACCTGAGCTGGCACTGTAGACCAGGCAGGCCTAGAACTTAGAGATCCTCCTGCCTCTGCCTCTCAAGTCCTTGGACTAAAGGCGTGCACCACTATGCCTCCCGTAACTTCTAGAGTCATGGCAGTGACTCTATTCCTGGTCTCAATTTTGTTTCTGTCAACCTGTTCATAACGGTGACGGTTAGTCTGTGTCAGGAAGAGCCGAGCTGCCATAACTATAGCATTCCATTCTGCGTGGGATGGGAAGGACAGGAGGCTGGGCAGAGATGAACGGAGCAGTAATAAATAGCTGGTAGGTAGACTAACCTAGAGGCTACCCTCTACACCTCCTTTGAATGACTTTTCCTGTTACCACTCTGTCCACCTCTTCTCCGAGAGCTCCTGTCCTCTTTCATCCTTTCTCTCCTATGAATGTTTCAAATGCTGTGACTCAGCTCTCCCCTGCAAAGTATTTGTATCAGTGACAGAATACTATCACAGTATGTTGAGTATCTTGACAGTGCTGTAGTTTTGAAAGGAAATAGAAAATTCAATTGTTTCCAGGTTTTTGTAAAATGACAGTTTCTGTGTTCTCTAGTCTTGGTAAAATTTTAACTTCTGAAATGTAACAAATTATGTTGAAAAAAGGGCTTCTTACTAGATTTATAACATGGCTTTTCATTTTCTCACAGGAGAATCCAAATACTTTTGCTCAGTTTGTGGAAAGTCTTTTCACAGGGGCTCCGGACTTAGCAAGCACCTTAAGAAACACCAACCAAAGCCTGAAGTTCGAGGCTATCATTGTACTCAGTAAGTAGTTAATATGTGAAGTTAATTTCACTTATCTCACCTGGGTTTTTTGAATATTGCTTTTTTATAAGAAAATATTCAAAGATAACATTAAACTGTAATGTCAGTTTACTGAGTGATCAGTCTACCTAGCTCTTACTGTTGGTTTGTTTTAATAGTTTTTTTAAAAAGTGATTGAAAGAGACTTTCCAAAGTCCTATGTAGGGGTGGAGACAGTAGGGGAAAAGTCTACCACCAGCCAGGCTCCTTTGTAGGGTTCCTTGAAACACTGTAACTGTTTCTCTTTCCTTACAATTCTTCTCTGTTCACTTTCCAAAATTACCTTCTTCAGAATTGAAGTCAAATTCATAAAATCGAAAAGTAGTCACCTTATGTCACATTGAGTAGGCTCCAGCTGCACCTGTCGGCTGCCCTGGCTTCTCTGGTTCATCTGGGGTCACCAAACACTCGCATATTCTCGGATGACTGGCAAGGAACACTACTATGTTTTCAGTTCACAGTGAGATTAAGTCTACAACGTTTGACCTACCTAAAAAAAAAAGATTTAAATTCACCTTAAAGGGAGTTTTTAATACGTTCATAGTTTTGTACAAATAGGATTACTAATTCTAGAATCCAGCATTGAGACTGACAGTTTGCCAGCTGTCTTAGTGCTCCCTCACAAGTTGTGCAGATTCAAGTCAGCCAGTGATAGCACAGGGCCTTTGCAGATATCTCAGCATGCTTTTAGTCTTAAGCATCTGTTTATCGTGATTCCCAGAAAGAGATAATTTTCAAAGTTCTTATTCCCAAATTCTCATTCTCATGCTTTTGGTATTTTTGTTTCTACAAAATGTATTGCTTGCCTCTAAGAGACATAGGCTAATGTATTTGGTTTTAAATGCTCTCAACAAACAGCTCTACTCCAACTATACAGTTTTGGGAGGGTTGGAGTGTAAATAAAAGGTATTGAGTTAGCCAGTAGTCATAGTTCTAGACCAGGCCTGGTGATGCATGCCCTTGGTCTCAACACTCAGGAGGCAGACTTAGATAGAACTCTGTGAGTTCAAGGCTAGCTTGCAGTCTACATAGTTTTAGGACAGCCGAACTACATAGCAAGACCCTATCTCCCAAAAACAATGAACAAAACAAAACATAGTTCTTTAACTATAGATCCTTGTAGTACTAGGAATCCTTACTAGGAATGCAGGCTATTGTTTTCAAGGCTGCTGCTAAGCTCTAGGGAGCTAGGGTAAATTTAAAATGCCGTAAAACTTTAGTTATGCAGAAATTGCTTTTTGTAAAGATTTATTTTTATTGTATGAGTGTTTACCTTCATGTTTGTATATGCACCATGACTGCTTGATTTGTGAAGAGGCCAGAAGATGTTGAATCTCATGGAACTGGAGTTAACAGATGGTTGTGAGCCACTGTGTGGGTTTTGATGATCGAATCTCTGAGTTCTCTGCAAGAGCAAGTGGTTTTAACTGCTGAGCCATCTCTCCAGCCATAGTAATTTGTTCTTGTTGATTAACCATTTGCTGACCATTATAGGTTTTGTTTTTGTTTTTTGTTTGTTTTTTGAGATAGGGTCTTTCTATTTAGTCCTGGCTTTCCTGAGTCACTGTTTTTTGGGACAGGGTTCACTGGGTGAAGCTCTGGCTTACTTGGATCTCCTTTGGTAACCCCTTGACTTGCCTGGAACTCAAAAGAGATCTGCTTGCCTCCAAGATGCTGGGATTAAAGGCATATGTTACCACACCCAGATTCAATATATACTTTTGATAAGTTCCTAAACTCCCCAATAAAGTTAGCTAATTGATCTAAGACTTTAATGTTCGCCATTTCCTACCCTGCTGAATTTGCCAGATTTACTACAGTTAGTCTTATTTTAGAATAGAAATAGAGTTGGCCACGGTGGCACATGTCTGTATCCTGAACTTGAACTGAGGCAGGAAAATTGCATGTTTGAAACATAGTCTACAGAGTGAAACTCTGTTTCAAAACAAATGACCAAAATAATAGTAATAGTAATAATAATAATAAAAATAATGCCAGCAAATATACGATGGACTTTCTGTTTTGTTTTGTGTTTTATGAGACACGGTCTTTTTTTTTTATGTTTTCTTTATTATTTATTATGTGTATGCTCTGCCTGCATGTACACCTGCAGGCCAGAAGAGGGCATCAGATCTCCACCATGTGGTTGTTGGGAATTGAACTCAGGACCTTTGGAAGAGCAGTCAGTGATCTTAACCTTTGAGCCATCTCTGCAGCCCGAGACACTTAATAGCCTTGGCTGTCCTGAAACTTGCTATGTAGACCAGGCTGGCCTTGAATTCACAGAGGTCTGCCTGCCTTTGTCCCTGAAGTACTGGGACTAAAGGCGTGCACCACCAGCACCTGGCCTTAGGTACAGTGTTTTTATCAATACTTTTTTGTTGTTATCTGTGAATGAAAACCCAACCGAACTTGTTTGAATGAAAAGTCAAGTCTGGAGGTCTGACTGGTTGGTTAAGCTGGATTCAGATTGATTAGTATCTGGTTTCTCTCAGGCTCCATATGGACAAAGTCTGGCAGTGGTTTCAGCTTCTCATCCTCTCAACTTCCAAATTGTCAAGATTCTTTTCTGGTAGTTCCTGTAAAAGTCCCGAGTTTCACTCTGATTGGATCAAGTTAAGTTATTTGGCATCCCTAAGCTGATTGCTGCTACCAAGGGAATGCTGTTACTGTTACTGATTAGGCCTGAATCATTGCTTTGTTCCTAGTGTCAATGATAAAGCCTACCTTCCTAACATGGACGAAAGAGGAAGGGGATGAAGGGGATGCAAAGAGAGGGATAAGGAGAGGTGGACAGTAAACTTATTTTGGTAACTTGGGAGCCTTGCATGATTCCTTCTCAAGCATTTTGAGCATTCTAAAAAGAATTTAAATTTTGTATCTTTGATACAAGATTGAAAAAATAGACATCTCTCTCTGATGTTTTAAATTTGGAATAATTTTGTGAAGCTTCAAAAACTTAATATAGTGAATTGGAGACTTGTTTTAAAAATAATCCAATTGGTTAACTATACTTTATTACAGATGTGAAAAAAGTTTCTTTGAAGCTAGAGATCTGCGCCAACATATGAACAAACATCTTGGTGTGAAGCCATTTCAGTGCCAATTTTGTGACAAGTGCTACAGCTGGAAGAAAGATTGGTATTCCCATGTCAAGTCCCATTCTGTCACTGAACCTTACAGGTGAGTCAATCTGAGAAGTTTCTAAACTCATTGAGAAATATACCCACTTCAGTTGATTCTTATGGCCTTTATTACTTTAGAGAAAACTTATTTGGGCCTTTTCTATTTTAGGTGTAATATATGTGGCAAAGAATTTTATGAGAAAGCTTTATTCAGAAGACATGTAAAGAAAGCCACCCATGGGAAGAAAGGAAGAGCAAAGCAAAACCTGGAACGGGTGTGTGATCAGTGTGGAAGAAAATTCACTCAGTTGAGAGAGTATAGGAGACACATGAACAATCATGAAGGTAATGCATATTTATCCTGCTAGAAGAGGGCCAATGAGCATTCTCTTTTTAGGGGCCATGCTGATCTTCTCTGTATCTTCCAATTTTAATACATGTGTTGCCAAAGTGAGCACATGTAGCATCATCATTTGTCAGTCTCTTACCAGTTACCTTCTCTCTTGGTAGATTAAGCCCATATCTTGAAAGACTGAAGTGATACTGAGTTTAAAACTTATTTGGAGGGGCTGGAGAGATGATGGCTCAGAGGTTAGGAGCACTGACTGCTCTTCCAGAGGTCCTGAGTTCAATTCCCAGCAACCACATGGTGGCTCACAGCCATCTGTAATGAGATCTGGCGCCTTCTTCTGGTATGCAAGCATATATGGAAGGAATGTTGTATACATAATAAATAAATAAATCTTTAAAAAAAAAACTTATTTGGAGACTCTTATCCTAGGATTGTACGATTGCAGTTAAAGGATAAAATTGTGGCAAACTCGGTGGTTCATAAATAACTTCTATTATGTGAGAATGCTTTTAGAGAAATTACAGTGTAAAATCTTGGTTAGTCCATTGAAAATTATTTAACGCTAACTAAAAGATTATAGTAATAAAAGTGAAATTGTTGTGGACATACTTTAAAAAATTTGCAAAATGATTTTCATATATCTTAGAATTTGGAACCTTATCCCATATACCCTCTTTTCTCTTTCTTTTTTGATAGGAGTTAAGCCCTTTGAGTGCTTAACATGTGGAGTAGCTTGGGCTGATGCCAGATCACTAAAACGTCATGTCCGAACACATACTGGTGAACGGCCCTATGTGTGTCCTGTGTGTAGTGAAGCCTACATAGATGCTCGAACACTTCGTAAGCATATGACTAAATTCCACAGAGACTATGTGCCTTGCAAAATTATGCTAGAAAAAGACACTTTGCAGTTTCATAACCAAGGAACTCAAGTGGAACATGCAGTCAGCATCTTGACTGCAGACATGCAGGAGCAAGAAAGCAGTGGGCCTCAAGAACTTGAGACTGTGGTGGTGACAGGAGAAACTATGGAAGTTCTTGAAGCAGTTGCAGCTACTGAAGAGTGTCCATCAGTATCTACCCTCTCTGACCAAAGTATTATGCAAGTGGTCAACTATGTGTTGGCACAGCAGCAAGGACAGAAGCTGTCTGAAGTTGCAGAAGCCATTCAGACTGTTGAAGTAGAAGTGGCACATATGCCGGAAGCAGAGTGAGTACTGCAGCCACAAGGAGACGACTGCCCCTTTAGCTCACAGAGCGTGTGTTTACAGTTATGTCACTACCCATGTAGACTTCATATGTGAAACTGGGCTGTTGGTGACATTACTAAACTTCTTGTCTGGCCAGTGAGTTCTATAGGAAAGTCCACTTTCTGTAAAGAAACTGAAAACAGAAATCTGTTGGATGGGATGTAGTTGATCATGGTATGCCTTTTATGAATGAATGTTTATAAATAACTACAAAATTTAAAGATGTGCAGTTTCATATTTTGACATTATTTTATTACATATTTTGAATGTAAGAGGCTGCACGGTTAGCTTTTCTTCTGTTTTATTCTCAAAATACAGAGGTTCTGTAACTAGTTGTTTGTGGATTTAAAAATTCTAATATAAAGCATATCCATAAGATGTATAAGTATATTTTAAAAATGCTTTAGATCTATGATTCTTGACTTACTATTTATTTTAACTGCTTCTAAGTCAGAGAATCTAGTCTGTCTTGAAGCACTTGAGTTCTGTGTTGTAATCAAGTTTGCATAATTTATTTATCTGTATGGGGACTCACAAATGCAAAGCTAATTTTACAATACCACTAAAATGCATGAGATGTCTATTAAAGCCTTACTATACTATCTCTTCAAGGCAAGTAATTGGCCATGAGAAAAGAGTACTGTTATTAAACACTGTTGATGGGAAGTTTCTGCTTGATAACCTTGGAATATATATGGAAAAAAATCAAAACTGATTATTTTGCTGAAGAACGAACAAGTTATCGAAGAAGTTATGTTTGGTATGTTTTAGCTTTTGTATCATGTTTGTTTAAATTTGTTGAAAAACTTCATCTATAGTGACAATATGGATGCTATATAATTGTTAGATAATTTCAAAATGTTGAAAATTCTTAATGCAGCCCTCATTATACTGTGTTACACAAAAAAAGTTGATTATGGTACTATCAAATTGCTGAACATATTTTGAAAAGTTACCTTAAAACTAAATTATATTCATTCATGTGTTTGATTTTTTTTTTAATTTCTCTCGTTTCTGAGTTGTCAGATTCAGATTTTGAAAATAACTATGGGGAGATGGCCACATTTCTCTAGAAAACTGTTGTTCAAGCTATAATTGTTAAAATTAAGCTTTTAGATATTAGAAGCTTTCTTAAAATATAAAATTAAGATATGAAAAGATCATATGTAAATCATTCCTAAAGCACAAGAAATGAATGTGCCTTGATGTACATATATAATATTAAGATGCTTAATCCAGTTTACTTTAAAAAATGGCTTTAAGGTTAAGGAGTAAATGTTATAGCCCTGCATGCATTTTCTTGCATATGTAATGTGTGCATTTGCAAATTTGTTGTTTTAATAGCTATGTGGCTTTCAGTCTTAAAAGTGAATCTGTATACAGCCTACAACTTAATATAGGCTATTCACTGGTCATTTATATCAGTTACTGAAAAAGTATTTCAATGCAATTAAAATTTGAAATTGTCGTTTATGTTCTGTTTTCACCATTGTTGTTAGATTCAGTTAAATGTTTAAGATCATTAATGTATATCAGAAATATATAAATAAAAGATGTTCAATCTTGTTTAAAAGCAAAGGTTTAGAGTTGACCTTGACATCATTTCAATCTATATCAGATAATATATTTAACGTGTTATTCTAAAGGGTGAGGAAATTATTTGTGGGTGTGGTCTGTGCACATGCCTTTAGGTATTTGCAAGTGTGGAAGCCAGGGCCAACCTTATCTGGTGCCTTCCTTTATTGTTCTCTACTTTACTTTTTATTTTTTACTTATACTTTTAAATTTGTGTGTGTTTGCATGTGTGTGTGTTTTCATGTGTCTGTATGTATGTGGGCACACACATGCCAGGGCATACATGGGGAGATCTGAGGACAGCTTGTAGGAGTGGGTTCTTTTCCTCTCAGCATGTGGGTCCCAAAGATTGAACTAAAGTCATTAGTCTTTGTGGCACGTGCCTTTACTAAAGAGTCATTTTGTTGGCCCTCCACCTCATTTTCTTGAAAGTATGTCACTAAACCTGGAGCTTGCTGTTTTTGGCTAGACTGATTGACCTGGAATCTGCATATATGCTCATGCCTTACCCCTGTCTAGCACTGCTATTACGACAGATGAGCATGCCCAGATGTTATGTGTGCTCCGGGAACCCAAACCCAGGTCCTCCTGCTTACACAGTAAGCATTTTCACATCCCCAAGCCATCTTTGAGTTACTTGTTCAGTAACTGTTGGGGGAAAATAATTTATTAAAACTTCTTACTCAGAAGTTTGCTCTTATGACAAGTTAATGGGAAAGCAAATAACTGCCAACTTTGGATGAGTTTTAGGGGTGGGGCATTGGTGGTGCACACCTTTAATCCCCAGTCTTCGGAGGCAGAGACAGGTGGATCTCTGACTTTGAGGCTAGCCTGGTGTACAGAGCAAGTTCCAGGACAGCCAGGGCTACACAGAGAAACCCTGCCTCAAAAAAAAAAAAAAAAAAAAAAGAAGGGTAGGGGTGGTGTGTGTTACAATTAGGTGCTGATGCTTAGCCATCAGTTAAGAGCTCATACTGTTCTTGCAAAGGACCTGAGTACCAGCTGTCTACGTCAGGCAGCTCATGACCTGTAACTACAGTTCCCAAGAAATCTGAGCACTCTGGTCTCCTGGGGCTTGGGAACATGCAAGCCCATGCACAAACCCATATAGACACAGACACATAAATAAAAATAATAAGAGCTGGGTGGTGGTGGCTCACATCTTTAATCCCAGCACTCCGGAGGCAGAGACAGGTGGATCTTTGTGAGTTCAAGGCCAACCTGGTCTACAAAAGCAAGTTCCAGGACAGGCTCCAAAGCTACAGAGAAACCCTGTCTCAAAAAAACAAACAAAAAATGAAAAAAAAATAATAAAAATATCTTAAAAATTGCACAGAAAAATTAAGGAGCTTCCAAAACTTCAGCAGTGTTTGTTTTGTGATCTTTGTGGATTTGCTTATTTTTAATGTGTGAGCATGTGCCTGTGGGAGCCAGAGGATGTTGAATCCCCAGTAATTAGGTAGCTATCTGTCCATCTGACCAAAATGGGTTCTGGGAACCAAACTCCCAAAGTGTTCTTTTTTTTTTTTTTTTTTTTTTTTGGTTTTTCAAGACAGGGTTTCTCTGTGGCCTTTGGAGCCTGTCCTAGAACTAGCTCTTATAGACCAGGCTGGCCTTGAACTCACAGAGATCTGCCTGCCCCTGCCTCCCAAGTGCTGAGATTAAAGGTGTGCACCACCACCACTACCTGGCCCTCCCAAAGTGCTCTTAAGCACTAAACCATCACTCTGGTTCATGTTTTTTTGTTGATACAGGTGTCCCAAGGTAGTCTCCACTGACAGACCAGGCAAACTGGTGTTGAGCCTGTATGTAATGATACATTATGGAAGAGTGTGTATTTTACCTGTAGTGATTCTGTTTAGAAGCATACATTGTTTTATTGTCAGAAGAATTGTCTCCTGACCAAATCTGAGCATTTGAAGAAATACCTTTAGTTTTTCTTTTTGAGACAGGATCTCCTGTAGCCCAGAGTGGTCTCGCTCTCGAACTCAACATGTAGTTAAGCATAAGGTTGAATTTCTGGTGGTCTTGTCTCCACATCACCAATATTGGGATTACAGACATGGACCACAATGTACCCAGTTTATGTGGCGCTAGGGATCAAAGTTAGTGCCTCATACATCCTAAGCAGTTCTATCAACCAAGCCCCACACCCCATCCTTTCTGTTACTGCTGCTGCTATTACAGTGATTTGGATCACTGATGTTAGTGAAGTAATACTGTAGGATAATGCTTTTGTACACTGTAAAGATTTGTCGCCGGGCGGTGGTGACGCACGCCTTTAATCTCAGCACTTGGAAGGCAGAGGCAGGCGGATCTCTGTGAGTTCGAGGCCAGCCTGGTCTACAAGAGCTAGTTCCAGGACAGGCTCCAAAGCCACAGAGAAACCCGGTATTGAAAAACCAAAAAAAAAAAAAGAGGATTTGGCGTTTAACTAGGCAGGAAGTATAGGCAAGGCCACCAGATTAAGAATTCTGGGAATAGGAAAGGCCAGAAGCAGTTGCCACCCAGATACAGAGGAAGCAAGATAAGAATGCTGCATTGATAAAACGGTACCAAGCCATGTGGCTAATACAGACAAGAATTATGGGTTAAATTGTAAGAGCTTATAAGAGTTAATAATAAGCCTGAACTAATAGGCCAATCAGTTTATAATTAATATAAGCCTCTGTGTGTTTCTTTGGGACTAAATGGCTGCAGGGGACCAAGTGGGACAAAAACTTCTGTCTACAAAGTAATGCTTCTCTTGTTAGTAGAAATAAACCCTCTGACATACTTGTGCATGCATGTGTGTCTGTAGAAATAAACCCTCTGACATACTTGTGCATGCATGTGTGTCTGTAGCCTAGGCTGGTGTTGCACTCACATTTTTGCTTCAGCCTCCAGAGTGTTGGGGTAACAGGTAGAAGTCACTTTAACATGTGTTCTCTGTCTACTTATTTCAAAGGGCAGTGATTGCAGAATTTCTCCAGGTTACTTCTGAACGTGAAGCCACTTATCTCTCTAGAGTTTACTGTTTTTGGTTTTTTTAAATATAATGTATATGAGGATTTTACCTTTATATGTCTATGTACCCCTTTTCACCTGATGCCCATTAAGTCCAGAAGAGGGTGTTGGATCTTCTGGAACTGGAGCTAAAGGTAATTGTGAGCTGCCATGTGGGTGCTGGGAATTGAACATGGGTCCTCTATAAGAACAGCTCCTAACCATTGAGCCGTCTCTACAATCACACTTGTTGTAAACTCTATACATGTGTCCTGTTCATAATCCTTTCAAACTTTGGAATTTCTTTTTTTTTTTTAAACAGGGTTTCTCTGTAGCTTTGGAGCCTGTCCTGGAACTAGCTCTTGTAGACCAGGCTGGTCTCAAACTCACAGAGATCCTCCTGCCTCTGCCTCAAGTGCTGGGATTAAAGATGTGCACCACCACCGCCCAGCACCTTGGAATTTCTTAACAAGTCTTCCATCATGCATATAAAGTCTGCCCTCAACTCTGCTGAAAAATAGATTTATTAGCAAATCTATTGAAATGTGTGAAGGTACTTAATTTTCAATGTACCATTATTTTTGTTGCTTTGTCTATTTTCTCAAGTTTTGGAGTTGCTACTTTTGTTGGACTTTTCCCAAGGGATGTGAGCTCTTCTCCATCAGGAACTGCTCTATTTTGATTATTTTCCTGTTATCAAGCATTCATGTTGAATCTTGATCAGGAAAGCAACACTTAAGTTGTAGCCTTAATGCTGGAGAAATGACCCAGCTGATAAGACTACTGCCTGCTCCTGCGAAGGACCAGGGTTCAGTTTCATGCAAGCACAAGGCACCTTGCAACCATCTGCAACATGAGTTCCAGAGGACCTAGTGTCTTCTTGAGGCTTCTCTGGGTGTCAGGTGCACAGACATATATGGATACAAAACACCCACACATGAAAAGAAAATAAAAAGTTGTAGCCTTTGGAAGATGATGATTAGGTCATTAAGGCTGTAGGGTAAAAGGGCCAGCCAAAGAAACTGACCCTGACCCTGAAACCAGAGCCAGTGAAAGAAATACACTTTGGTCCTGAAACCAGAACCAAAGAAACACACCTTGACCCTGAAGCCAGAGCCAAAGAAACACACTTCTGGTCCTGGAAGCAGAGCCAATGAAAAAACACTGACCCTGAAACCAGAGCCAAAGAAACCAATCTCTGATTGGTTTGTCCAAGATCAGGGGCTTGAAATCTGACCAATTCCCACCCTAAAAAAATCTAGAAAAACTCCATCCCTAAGCAGTCCTATATAAGCCCTGTGCCTGTTCAGTTGGCAGAGGCATTCACTCTCTTGGATTCCTCCCTCCCAAATAAATCTCTTGAATGAGTTTTGGCTGAAGAATCTCCTTAGGGGAATGGAGCAGAGCAGCAATACGAATCTGCTAGGAAACTCTTAGCAGAGTCTCTCTCTGGGAGAGGAGCAGGATTGCCACATCCTGCGGGGGTGGGGGAGGATTGTCTGTATTCTGACAATCATGTTTTAAATAAATGCTGATTGGCCAGGCAGGAAGTATAGGTGGGACAACCAGACAGGAAGTAAAGGTGGGGCAATGAGAACAGGAGAATGCTGGGAAGGAGGAAGCCCGTTCCTCCCCAGTTCTGCCCAGACCACAGAAGAAGCAGGATGTGATCTGCCCCGCTGAAAAAGTTAACGAGCCATGTGGCTAACATAGATAATGATAATGGGTTAATATAACTTATAAGAACTAATACTTAGCCTGAGTTAATGGGCCAATCAGTTTATAACCTAATGCAGACTCTCTATGTGATTTTCTCTGGGACTAAACGACGGGACAAACAGTACCTCATGTTACAATAGCCTGAAACTTTCCCTCCAGAGCTGTAACACTTACAAAGGCTCCACCTCCAAGAAGTAAATTAGTGCTGTAACAGGGCTAGGATTTTGTTTGTTTGCTCTTCTGCCTTCAGTCAAATAATGCAGTAAGTGCCATCTCCATACAGAGGCAAAAGTTCCTAGATCTTGTACTTCTGCCTCCTGATATGGGAGAGAATGTTCTATATTCTTATTACACTATCTATAAATTACCATTCTGGTATTTTGTTCTAGTAGCACAGGGTCATACCTTCGAGAGCCTGTTACTCCAATGGCAAAGATTGGTCCTCCTGGTCAGTCCACTTGTCTGCTGGGTTGCTCAAGGAACTACTTTACATTAACTCCACAGTATATGACCTCTTAGTGAGCAACTGCAATTTGAATTCTTTAGCAGTGTGAGGACAGGTTCACTATCATTTAATGTTGGTGAATGTTTTTTGCTGGTTTACACTTTGAGTGAAGAAGTGCTGTTATTCACTGTCTTCTGACCCAAATCATTTTTTCACAATTTGTTAAAAGACTTTGACTGATAATCTCAGCCAGGCATAGTGACACACACCTTTAGTCCCCTCACTGAGAGGTAGAGGCAGGCAGATCTCTGTAAGTTCGAGGCCAGTTTGGTCTACATAGTGAGTTCCAGGACAACCAGGGCTTGCTGATTCCAAGTACTGTTTTTCTGTTGTTATTGTTTGTTTTTCAAGACAGGGTTTCCCTGTGTGTAGCCCTGGGTGTCCTGGAACTTACTCTGGAGACCAGAGTGACCTTGAACTCAATGAGATCCACCTGTCTCTACATCTCTCAAGTGCTGGGATTATACCCAGCTTGTTTCTTCAAAGTTTTTAATTTTGTGTGTGTGTATACCACAGCTATAGCGGTGCTCACACAAGGATAGGCTTTTACTCAAATTGTTATTCAGCTTTGTTCTTTTTCCATCTCTGATCATCAACATACTCATAGTTTTATGGTAATTTTGACATCTGATAGAGTAGCTTTTGCTTTTGTGGGGGTGGTGTTCTTGAGACACTAGTGGTTCTCCCTGCCTGGCCTGGAATTCACTATACAAATAAACTCTGTTGGCATTGAACTCAGAGATCTCCCCATCTCTGCCTCCCAAGTGCTGGTATTAATGTCCTACACCACCATGCCTGTCTACAAATACAATTGCAGAATTTTATTTTATCTATTTATTATTTATTTTGGTTTTTCGAGACAGGGTTTCTCTGTAGCTTTGGATCATGTTCTGGAACTAGCTTTTGTAGACGAGGCTGGCCTTGAACTTACAGAGATCTGCCTGCCTCTGCCTCCCAAATGCTGGGATTAAAGGCGTGCGCCACCATGACTGCCTAGCTGAAAATTGCTATCTATTTAAATTGATTTTTAAAAAAGATTTATTCTGTATATAGTGTTCTCCCTGCGTATATGCCTGAATGCCAGAAGAGGGCACCAGATCTCATTACAGACAGTTGTCAGCCATGTGGTTGCTGGGAATTGAACTCAGGTCCTCTGGAAGAAGTCAGTGCTTTCAACCTCTGAGCCATCTATCCAGCCCCTAAACTGAATTTTTTTTCAATTTCATTATTTTATGTGTATGAATGTTTTGCTTGAATGTATGTTGCATATCAAGCATGCCTGGTGCTGGCACAGATCAGAAGAGCACATCAGATCCTCTTGGAGTTACAGACAGTTTTAAACTTCCATGTGTGTGCTGAGAATCAAACCCAGGACCATGGAAGAGCAGTCAGTGCTCTTAATCACTGAGGTAACTCTCCAGTCCCACTTTCTTTTTTTGATGCAGGATTTATGTCTCCCTGGCTGGCCTTGAAGTCTCAAATATCTGCCTGCCTCTCCCTCCTGAATACTAGAATTAAAGGTGTATACCACCAGGCTTGGGGAAATGGAGTTTTTTATTTCCTAAATCTGTTAACATATCTTCATTTATCTGGACTACCTTTAATTCCTCTCAGTAGTTAATTTTACAAATAATGTAAGTTTAATGGATACTGTAAATAAAATGTCCTCAGGGGACAGAGGTAGGTGAATCTCTTGTGAGTTCGACGCCAGCCTGATCTACAGAGCGAATTCCAGGACAGCTAGAGCGGTTACACAGAGAAACCCTGGGACACGATCTCTAAAAAACAGAAAACCAAGATTTTGAATGATAGCACATTAGTGTAATTACATAAGAAATGTACACAGACTGGGCACACTTAATCCTAGTATTTAAGAGGCAGAGAGGATCAGGGGAATCTCTGGAAGTTGGAGGCCAAACTAGTCTACCCAGCAAGTTTTAAGACAGTCAGGACTACATAAAGACACTGTCTCAAAAAAACAAAACAAACCAAGAAATTCACACAATTTTGGTGATATTTTGCTTCTGCTCTAACAAAGCATGCCTGCAGATCAAAGGATGGAGCTAGCTGTAGTAAGGCGTGGGCTGTGTTTTTGGTGCCCGGCTCTCCGGTGTAGGGTCCCTTGTTTTGCTTTGTTTGGTTTTTGGTGTTTGAAATAATTACACAGAAACTGTATTTATTTAAATACTGTCTGGTTCATTAGGGGGGTTTTTTTGGTTAATTTTTACATATTTGTTTAACCCATTTTTAATAATTTGTGTGTTACCACGAGTTGTGGCTTACCGGGAAAGATTTAGTGTGTCTGACCTGGCAGGCTTTATGGTGGGTGACTCTCTTTAACTCTGTTTTTTTTTTTTTTTTTTGTCTATTTAAGTCTGTCCTATCAAAAGGTCATAGGACTTTGGCATGAGTAGCATGAGTTTCTCCCTTTTTCTTTCATTAAAAATACCTGTTCCTATTAAACTGACTTGGTTATTAATTTGTACCAACTTAATACTTCTTCAGCTAGCCACTAGTTAATGACAGAGGTTTGGAGGTCTGTATAAACAGACAGAAGTGATATGGCTAGGTGGGAGGAATAAAAGCAAGGGGAGACAAGAGCTCAGCCCATATTTCAGCTGAGGAGTTAGCAAGATAAGAAAGAGTTGGCTGTGGCTTGCTCCTTTGTCTCTCTGATCTTTTAGCATTTACCCCATATCTGGCTCCAGTTTTTATTTATTTTTTTTTTATTTTTTTAAAATATTTATTTATTTATTATGTATACAATATTCTGTCTGCGTGTATGCCTGCAGGCCAGAAGAGGGAACTAGACCTCATTACAGATGGTTGTGACCCACCATGTGGTTGCTGGGAATTGAACTCAGGACCTTTGGAAGAGCAGGCAATGCTCTTAGCCGCTGAGCCATCTCTCCAGCCCCTCCAGTTTTTATTAAGACCAATTAGAGCCGGTTGTGGTGGCGCACGCCGGCAGGATTTGCTGAAGGAGGCAGAGGCAGGAGAATCATGAGTTCGAGGCCAGCCTGGTCTACAAAAGAAAAAAAAAGGCCTATTAGAACTCATGCTACACAGAAGAGCACTGGCTGTTCAGTTAGTAGAGTGCTTTCCTAGTATGCATACAAGTCCCAGGCAATCTCTACCATTGGATAAAAGCAATGCACTGTGATTACAACACTGAGCAGGTAAGGGCAGGAAGCTTAGGAGTTCAACGTCACTGTCAGTATGGCTAGACCAACGTGTGACGGTGAGCTGCGTAATATTTTTAAAATGCAGTGTAAGGGGCTGGAGAGATGGCTCAGTGGTTAAGAGCACTGACTGCTCTTCCAGAGGTCCTGAGTTCAATTCCCAGCAACCACATGGTGGCTCACAACCATCTGTAATGAGATCTGGTGCTCTCTTCTGGCGTGCAGGCATACATGGAGGCAGAATGTTGTATATATAATACATCTTTTAAAAAAATTCAGTGTAAAAGCTAACTCAATTTGTGAAATAACCAGGCTAGCTTAAAAGATAAACAATTATGTTTTTATTTTAAGGGGCAACTCACGCCACAGGAACGGAAAGTACAGGCTTTGCTTGGTTGCAGCAGAACCACAGAGAGAGCACCTGGTCCATGCACCTGGTTTTCTCTCTGGGTCCCAAAAAGCCACGCCTCATCCTTGGATCCACCTCTTTGGATGATTGGTTAACAAAGCTTCCCCCATCAATGCAGAGTTCGGGTTTCTGTGTGGTAATTAGGTGGATGGCTATTGTGATTGTGCCTCAAGGCCATTGCTCAAAGTTCTCAGATCTGTTCAGGTAAACTCTAGCTCTGATTCACTTTATAAAGACACCTCTATTCTCTCATTTCTCCCGTTACCCAATAATATAGAACAATGTAGAACAGAATTATACAGGAAAAGAAACTATAACAACAGTACTATTTCTAATTAATGATAGATTCTTCAGATGATGGAGAGCTACATTCCATCAGAGATCTTACACATAAGAGCTTGGGCCACATTCCCAACATCTGTTTTTATTGCAATGGGCAGCTCTTCCCTACAGCCACCACAACCACTTCCTGACCAGTGTGATCTTAATATTTGTCAAGGATAATGCTGAGGTTTTTCTTTCTTTTTTTTCCATGATATTTATTGAGCTCTACATTTTTCTCTGCTCTCCTCCCTGCCTCTCCCCTCCCCCCAAGGTCCCCATGCTCCCAATTTACTCAGAGATCTTGTCTTTTTCTACTTTCTACTTCCCATGTAGATTAGATCTATGTAAGTCTCTCTTAGTGTCCCCATTGTTGTCCAAGATCTCTGGGGTTGTGGTTTGCAGGCTGGTTTTCTTTGCTTTGTTTATAAACCACCTATGAGTGAGTACATGTGATAATTGCCTGTGTCTGGGTTACCTCACTCAAAATAATGCTTTCTAGTTCCATCCATTTTCCTGCAAAATTCAAGCTGTCATTTTTTTTTTTTTTGCTGTGTAGTACTCCATTGTGTAAATGTACCACATTTTATCCATTCTTCAATGGATGGAATGCTGAGCTTTTAATACTCCTGCTTTCACCTCCCAAGTTCTGGGATTCCAAGTATGCATTACTAACAATGCCTGGGTCTTGCTGCACTGGGGATCAAAACCAGAGCTTTTTGCATACTAGGCAAACACTTTCCCAACTGAGCTGTCTCTAATCTCTGCCCTAAGATTTTCTCTTATTCTCTAATTCAGTTGTTGGTTTCCCTAACCCAAGGGAACCTAACCCTAACAACATTTGGCATTTCTGCTACACCAGAAGTTTCTTAGCTTGGGTCCTTTAATTGTTTCGCATGAATATGTATGTTTTATCTCATGCATGCCTAGTGCTGGCACAGGCCAGAAGAGCACATCAGATCCCCTTGGAGTTATAGACAGTTTTGAGGCTCCATGTGGGTGCTGGGAATCAGACCCAGTTCCCATGAATGAGCAAACCAGTGCTCTTAACAACTGAGCTATCTCTCCAGTCCCATTTTCTTTCTTTTTTTTTTGAGAAGGAAGATTAAGCCTTTGGCAGAATTCAACATTCATTCTTGACAAAAGCATTAATTTAAAATCAATTGTGATTTCAGTATGACAAAGTGTTTTACCTTAGTAATTTAAAACATTCCTGAAAGACATAAAAGCCAATTTTGCTTAATACCCCTATTAAATTGCATAATATACTTAAAATAAGTCTGTGAAAACTTTGAAAAATGAAAACCCTAGAAAAATAGGGGTGAGTTTATCTTTAACCTCAGTATATTTAATTAAGATCAAAAGGCAACAAAAGAATTCAGCAAGGGTACAACTACTATACTTTAATGGAGAAAGCTATCACAGGATATCACCATTTTACAAGTTAACACTGTAGATAGAGCTGGGGACTGTTTGGGTGCATAAGGACTGAGGTTCCATCCTTAGCCCAACCAAAACATAAACAGCAACAGAACTGACACTATGCACTTGCTAATAAGACATGGATCAGTGGCATTACCCAAAGCACACTAAATGAATTTAAGAAGGAAATAATGCACTTCCCTAATTGGGGAAGGGATTTATTGTAAATAACTGTCCAACACTTTTCCACAAGGTCATAGAAGATAATTCTCAACCTGCATCTTGAGAGGCTGAGGCAAATTTCAGTTTAGTCACAATAAATGTGAAAATAAAAAAGATGAACATTTTTATATGTTCCATTTAAGAATCTAGGAACAAAAAACAAAACTAATCTAGGTAAGTTGGGTGGTGGCAGCACATGCCTTTAATCCCTTGCCAGCACTTGGGAGGCAGAGGCAGATAGATCTCTAAGTTTGAGGCCAGCCTGGTCTAGAGAGTGAACTCCAGGACAGCCAAGGCTACACAGAGAAACCTGACTAGGGAGGGTGGGATAAAAACCACCAAGGATCTTGGGAATGGTAAGAGCAGGAAAGGGTGCTTGCTGCCAATCCATATTAACTTGTAATCCACAGGGTGGAAGGAGAGAACAGACTCCTGCAAGTTGTCCTCTGACCTTCGACATGTGTACATTGGCACATGTGCATAGGCACCTTGTATGATATTTTGATTGTGTTCTGACAAATAAAGCTTTCTTGGAGTCAGAGGACAGAACCAGCCACTAGTAGCCCAAAATTAACCATAGTTTTGGAGAACTGTAGACAGATGGGAGACAGAACTAGTAGTAAGGCAGAGCTGAGAAGAGGATCTTGGCCCTTTAAAGAGGAAGGAACAGAAGAGGTAGGAACTCACTGGTGGCTGCTCTCCTGCTTCTCTTATCTTTCAGGTTCTTACTCCAGTATCAGAATAATTAGTTAAGGCTTCAACCTTAATAATGTAACCCACAATAAATACATGTGAAAAAGAATAAATGGGATAAGGAAAATGTGGTACATTTACACAATGGAGTACTACAAAGCAGAAAAAAAAATGACATCTTGAATTTTGCAGGAAAATGGATGGAGCTAGAAAACATTATTTTGAGTGAGGTAACAGACACAGAAAGACAATTATCACATGTACTCACTCATAGGTGGTTTATAAACATAAAACAAAGAAAGCCAGCCTACAAACCACAATCCCAGAGAATTTAGACAACAATGAGGACACTAAGAGAGACTTAGATCTAATCTACATGGGAAGTAGAAAGTAGAAAAAGACAAGATCTCTGAGTAAATTGGGAGCATGGGGACCTTGGGGAAGGGTTGAAGTGGGCAGGGGAGAGGCAGGGAGGGGAGCAGAGAAAAATGCAGAGCTCATTAAAAATCAATAGAATAAAATGAGGAAAAAAGTGTAAAAAAAGTAAAAGAATAAATGAAGGCAACTCATGAATTCACAATGAACTGGCTCTTGGATTGGGGGTGTGATACTGTTGTAAATCGAATGTGAAGACCTGCAGAACAGTGTAAGGTAGAGAGAGCACTAGATAATGCTAACATACTCTACAAATGTCTAATGACTAGTATGTAAGAGGTTCTGGAAATAGGCATCTAAAAAGGTGATGTTCTCATTCTCCCAACCATGACAGCATGCCATACATACAAAATACTTTCTAAAATTGATTTCAAAGACACAGTAAGAAATTATTAAATGAAATAAAAAATAAAGCCACTACCAAGTTTGACAAAATTTATTGTAATTTTAGTAAAGACATTCAGCTCAGTCGTCTCTCTCTCCTCACCTTGACCTCAGGTTAATGTCATTTGAGTCAAGTAAAGAATATGTAGGAGAGATGTTATTTCAACAAACAGTAAAATGGACAAATGAACAGTTTGCCTACATAAAAGTTAAATTTATGTATCTTGATATTCTTAAACCATGTAAGAACTAACAGTGCTATGTACATTTCCATTGTTTTACTTGGGGTTTATTAAGTAAACTTAAATACAGTGAACAAAGTGTTATGAATATTCTCAGGCTGCTTCTTGAAAGTTATTACATTAAAAATGCCTAGTGAATAACTACCACCAAAGAAACCCACTGAAGCTGCCTCCAAATTCAACATTGTAATTTTCAAGGAAACCTCATCATTTATTTTGTCTGTGACTGTTAAAAGATGCAGTAACTGTCACATTAAAAAGCCCATATACAATAAAAAATACAAAACAAACACAAGCAATACACAAATCTAAGAGTATGTGAGAGACTTCATAATGAAAATGTGTTTGAAGAAGCATTTTCTGTCCTATTTCAGTCATTAAAATGTGCTTTTGAAATCACTGGCCAATATGTATATACTTAAAGTAAGTCATGGAGTTGTACAAATAAATCTTGTGAGTTCAATTCAAATTGGAGCTAATGAGTTAGTAATTTAAATGCTTCAAAAGTCACAGAAAGTGCATTGCCTTATCTGTCTTCATAAAATGTTATATCTTTTTTCCCCTTTTTTTGGTATTTAAAACTTTTAAAAATAAAAACCAGTCAAATACTTAAAGCAGTATGTACATTTAGATTTTTGGTGGGATTTTTTACTTTAAAAGAAACAGCTTCCTTATGATTTGCCCTAAGTTCTGGTGGAAATGCTTATAGGAACTAGAATAAAAACCAAGAGAAGCACATTCAAAATACTGATTTACTTTGGTAGCAAATAGTGTTCATTGAAGACTCCTGAATGGAGACAATTTCCATTAAAGTGAAGTGGGCTATTTTTAATAATACTTCACATAAGAATTTTTGACAGAAAAAGTTTTTTTTTTTAAAGAGCAAAGCGTCTATACCCACTGATAGCGATGCAATACTAGTATATGATAACCCAAAACAAAATGAACTGCCCATAGGAAAAGGTTTATTTGTTTTAATTTTATCTAAATTTACTTTCAGTCGATAGTCCAGGAACATTGTCTTCTCAATCCAATACTCCCTCTCTACAAGGCTGCTCCTGGTGGCCAGACAGTTCAGGTAATGAGGGAGTGGACACAGCAGAGGAACTGCTCCAGTTTTAAGCAGACAGTGACTTTTAGCTTCCCTCTTAATGTGCTAATAGTTGTGTCTAAAAAAATATGCAATTCTTAGAAAGGTACCACTTCTGATTTCTTTATTATCTGTAACCTTGGAAACTAATCACATGAAACTACAAAATTAGCAAATGTCTTGAAATCTGTATATAAAACATAAATTACCTCTAATTTCAAACTCTCATTTATTAGTGTACCACTCAATCTTAAAAAAAAAAAAAGATAAAGAAAAAGAAGAAAAAGGAAAGAAAAGCGGCTGCAAAGCTAGTCTTACACCACTCCTTACAAAAGGAGACTGCTCCTTCTAACTGCACCCACCCACACCCCAGTCGCAAACACTTCATTTAATTGTCTTGGTCATGCACATTTCCAAGATGAGACTTTATATTCCGCTCCCATAGCTTCTGATTATCGGAAAAGCCATGCTTTCCTTTATTAAAGGAGTTTGGTCCAGCTGATGTTGGTGTGTCCCTGTGTTAAAAGAAATGGAATTTATTCAAACTGTTGTTTTGGTCTGTTTTAAACTTATTAATATTATTTGCTTAGCATTCACTATAAATACAGATCATCAGGAGCTCCTGCATAAATTTTTAAAATGTCCTTTCGATACAGGGTTAAGACTTCACATTCATTATGTCTGCAGTTGAGAACAGGAGTGGAAAGGGGAGCCTAGAGTCTTGCAATGTCGTGACTTTTGAAGACAGTGTCTGTTAGCTCAGAATATCCTAGAATTCAGAGATCCACTTGCCTCTGCCTTCTGAGTGTGAGGATTAAAGGCATGCACCTCTCTAGGCCCGCCCTGATATTTTTTTCCTTTTGTGGAAAGACGAGGGACTACTGTATCTTGGCCAAGAGCTCTACCACTGAGTGGCATTCCACAACCAAATGTGTAGTTTTTAATACACTTAATACACATATTAAGGTAATACTAACATACAATTAACAGCTGACACCACTGCTGCTCTAGTACTGCTGCCTGAGAGCTAGAGGTATAAACTCAGATTACCAGACCCTCGGTTCAATTCCCAGCACTGCAGCAAACAAACGAAACAATCTGTAGCAAAGTGAGTGACCTAAAACCCACAAATAAGGTTTAAAAAATTAATTCAGTGGCTTATCACCAACATTTATAAAAATGAAACAAAAATCCAAACATGTGAAACATAGAAAGAAGTGTGTAGTGTCATGTTTTATGTGAAGTCCAGTTTAAGTTTTACACTTAAACCATGTGTAAGCTAGGTGTGGTGGTGCACACCTTTAATCCCAGCACTCTGGAGGCAGAGGCAGGTGATCTCTGAGTTCTAGTCCAACCTGGTCTATATACCGAGCTAAAAATAAATATAACAATAAAAAACTGTGTGTGTATTTCACTTGGATGTGGTAACAGTATCAGATGTTGGTGCGGGACAGTTCTATATTCTATCAATTATATTTTAAATAAACTCTGATTGGCCTGTAGCCAGGCAGGAAGTATAGGCGCGAAAACCAGACAGGAAGTAGAGGCGAGGCAAGGAGAACAGGAGAATTCTGGGAAAAAGGAAGCTCTTCTCCCAGTCCTGTCTAGACACTGAAGAAGCAGGATGTGACCTGCCCCGCTGAAAAAGGTACTGAGCCATGTGGCTAACACAGGAATAATGGTTAGGGCTGGAGAGATGGCTTAGTGGTTAAGAGCACTGACTGCTCTTCTAGAGGACCCGAGTTCAATTCCCAGCACCCACATGGCAGCTTACAACTGTCTGAAGATCCAGTAGCAGGGGATCTGACACCTTCACACCAATGCACATAAACTAAAGTTAAATAAAGCATAAAAAATATTAAAAAAAAAAGAATAACGGGTTAATGTAAGTTATAAGAGCTAATACAAAGCCTGAGCTATTGGGCCAGTTTTATCATTAATATAGACCTCTGTGTAATTTTCTCTGGGACTAAATAGCTGGAGAACCGGGCAGACAGAAACCCCAACAAGCAGGCCCTCATGTTAGAAGATGTATTTCTTACTTTCTAGTAAATATGACAACTGGCAGCCAATCGGACTGCTTCTATTTGAATCATACACTTTAAAGCTCATGGATAGATTTAAATTCTTTGTAGGAGCAGATGGGCATACTATGGATTCATGCAAAATGTGTGCAACTTATTCTTTCCCTTGACTTCCTTAGGGTTCTGTAATAACTATGAAAAACTATGGTTACCTTCCAATATTCTTCATCCTCATCTTTGCTTCTGGAGGCATTTCTTCTGGCTCACTCTGCAGAACAAGTAAATTGAGATGAATAAAAATTACTAATTCACTTGGTCTAAATAATCATTAAGTTCCAGACCACTAGGAGCCTGTCTCAAAACAAACAGAGCTCTGGCCTTCACAGTGTGTGCGCCACTATGCCCGAGCCTTCTCACTTTTACTTATTTTATGTTATTCTTTGTTATGGCTCAAAAGTACTTCAGTGAAGGAAGATGAAGAGACCGCTCAAAGGTTAAGAGCACGTTCTGGTCTTCCAGAGGGCCTGAATTCTGTTCTAGCACCCATGTCTGGCAGCTTCCAATAGCTGTTAACTGTGGCTGCAGAGGACCTGCTGCCTCAATCCTCTCAGGGCACCTACCCTCCACCCCTCACACACTTTAAATATTTCTGAAAGCTTTTTTCACAAAAACAAATTTGGGGAAGGATAAAGAGAAAGGTGACTCAAAGCAAGGATGTAGATTATCTGTACAGTCAGAACACAATACAAAAGGTTCCTTGAAAACCTCCAACTAGAACCAAGTTAAAATAACAAGTATGTCAAAGAGACACATGAGCTTCACGCTTTCTGGTACACTTTTCACTTTGGCAAAGGCATGGAATCTGCCTAAATGTTTACAAGTAAATATCAAAATATATATTCACAACAGAAAAATTTTAAATCCACTCTTTTGGGGGGGGAGGGCATACTTAGGTACTCTTCTCCAGTTGTACAAATAAATAAATCCACATTACAAAGGCACACAGGAGAATAAACATATAAAAGAGACAGCCATACTGTTAAGACATTACACATAAAGCACGGCTGCATTATAGGTACCAACAGCTTCCTATTTGTATACTTTCCCTACTTCCCAGGGTGTCTTTTCCTTCTGGACTTGTACATATCCAAAAGTTTCATCAGCTGAGTATGAGTATGGTAGAGTGAGTTCAAGGGCTAGCCTTAGCGGTAAGAGTTTCTGCCTCAAAGACAAAACAGTCAAGAGCAGTCAGTGCCCCATTCCTGTAATTCCAGCTTGTCTACTATGCACAGGGCTCTAGTCAGGTATGATCTTCCACACCACATAAGATGTGTACGCTTCTGTAATCCTAAGACATGAAAGGTGGAGGCAAGAGGAGCCAAAGTCATCCTCAGCTCTATATCAAGTTCCAGGCCAATCAGCCTGAGATATGGTGACTATGTCTTTCACAAAGGAAAAAGACCCTGGAAATTTCCACTAAAATCCATGAGTATAACAGGATATCAACACTATAGGGAGCATGAGAGAACTGGGACAGACAGAATAACAGACGAACACCTCAAGCTCAATCTGAAACACACTCAAGAAGTTCTAGTAGCACTATATAGCTGTTCTTTGTAACTTCTGAGCACAAGTGACATCACCAAAGGCAGCAGCAACACTGAGGTCAGGCATGAGAAGGCTGCAGAGAGCTCAGTGGGTAAAAGTACCTGCCACCAAGCCAGACAACCTATATTCAATCCCCAGGACCCACACAGTCAAAGAACTAACCCAGCAAGTGGTTTTTTGACCTCTACACATTTGAATGACCATGTTCCTAGTATGCAATATAAGCATCTGACTTGATTCTTAAGCTTCTTGCCTAAAAATTAGCAATATTTATAATACATTTAAACCAACAAATAGACCCATCAAATTTTTAGTTTTGGGTATGTACTTCAGTGGCAGAACAGTTGCCTGGCGTGCACAAGCTCAGTACAAAGGGAGGAAGGAAAAAAAAAAAGGAAATACCCAATTTTCTTAGAAAATTTTACTAATATTATTTTAATACAGAAATTTTACTAATACTATTTTACTGATATCAATTTAAATACCATTAGCACAAACTCCAATTTTTCATTACTATCCTTTTCTCTATAAAAAAGTTTATTATTTTTAATTATAAGTGTGGATATAAGAGTATGTGAGAGTGTACGCAGGTGCCTGAGCAAGCCAAAGGAGCTGAATCCCCTGGAACTGGAGTTACAGGTGTTAGTGAGCCAGCTCTCAGGAACTCAACTCTGGTCCTCTGGAAGAACAGTGCATGCTCCTAAATACCAAGCCCCCATTATCTTCTTAAAGGGACTAGTTAAAGGAAAAAATAAGGGCCAGCAGGGTGGCTCAGTAGGTGAAGAAGCTTGCCATGCAAGTCTGACAATCCTGCGACATTTCCTGGATCCTACGACAGAAGGAAAAACTGGCCCCCAGAAGGTGTCTCCTGACTTCCACATGCATAACATGACACATATCTCACACCCCCCCACCTTTAAAAATAAACTAAAACAGATATTAACTTACATCTTCATCTTCATTGAAAGCTGCTGCTACTGAAAGGGTTTTTGGAGCAAGCGTTGGAACCGTTTCCTTAGGCTTCTGAAGAAGAAACATTTAACAGAATTATCACAAATAAAATTTATATAGGTTTATTTAATCAAAAACAATTGTTCTTAGAAGACTCAAATTTTTCATAAGCTTTCACAGTAAGAAATTCAGTATATTTTGAGCAAAACTATCATATCTTTGAAAACAAGGGTTACCAGCAGGTAAGTTTTACTTTATTAATTCTGTGTATCCAATAGTTAGGATTTATAATTTAATATTAGTTAAGCTAAGGGATGCACACAGAAGAAATGACTAGTAATGCTGTCTGGTGCACAGTAACCTTAATACGACTATGCAGCTCCTTCAGAATCAAGGGGCATCACACTGAGTTTCTCTACCAGTAACGTTCTACCTTTAGCCTCTCAGATGCTAAGCATATACTCTACAGTAGAGCTACAACACAATACAATTTACTACTTTTATTAATTCCTAAAATTCAGTATTTTCAGAGATTTTATTCAACTAAAAAAATTCTAAATGATTACTTTAAAAATCATGCATTCATTACAATATGCCTCCTTCTTCTTCAACTGTTTTGAGATAGAATTCATGGGCCTTTCCTAAAGTTTTCATTACTTTTTGACCACTTACATGTAAGTTCAGAGTCAGTTAAAGCGACTTAACTTTTGAACTCTTATTTAAGTATATATACACCCATACTAAGAAGAGCAGACTGATGTAACAAATCTTTAAGGGCTATTACAATACCAGACATAAAACAACTCACACTTGATCCAAGTTTGATAGAGATGGCTGATGCTTTCTTTGTCGTCTGACTACCTATGGCAAATCCAAATTTGGAGATCTTTGTAGGCTTTGTTGGGAGGTCTGCAGCTTCTTCGTCAGCCGATCGCTTTTCAGCGCTGCGACTGGAACTTTCCCCTCCATTACTGGAAGAAACAGTCTTAGTTTTCACAGGTTTTTCTGCTTCTTCTTCAGGTCCTGGTGAAGTCGAAACAACTTACCAAGATGAGCTATTTTTACTGAGCAGATTGATGGGAGCAGCAACCTCAAAAAGCATCTTTACAAGGAAGATACCTCTGCAGTTGTCACCTACTGACCCAACAGTCTCTTCCACTGTTTGTTAGAGTATATAGCAGGAACTGAGATTGTGTGGCAGTACAAGAGGCTCCCATGAATTAACTAGCATAAAATACAGAGCAATTTAAAATTATAAACACAGAGTTCACAAAAAGTAAACACCCTTCAGCTAAACATTATCCTATTAGTTGTACATTAATCTTGGTTCCATTTGTGGAATTTTGATGTCCAGAAATTACGATCAACAAATTCTTTTATACAAACTAACTTGTAAATATTCAATCATGTGGCAAGATAAAAAATCTGGCAAATAAATAATATTTTTAGTAATGCAGAGCTAATTACACAAAACATCTAATCATGAACATGACCACTGTTAAACTACATTGTGAATTCAGTCTACAGCCTTTTCCCTCCTTTACCACAATGATCGCAGGGCTTTGCATATACAAGGCAAGCACTCTACACTGATCTACATCCCCAGCTAGTTAGGTTAAGTGATGTGTATTCAAGATACACCTTACATAACCTATGGAGTTGAAAAAGAACTTCATGGTCATCTTCAAAGTTCACCCTACTCCAAAAGCTGGGCAAGCACCTGTGTCAAGCTACCTGTAAGGGCTATTCCAAGTCAGACTTTGGCTTGTATGTAAGTCAATATACACTTATATTTCCTCATGAATGAAAGAGCTAATCTTAATTTCAAGAGAGTACACTATTATATGTAGATGTAGGAAGCAAGATGTATTTCAATAATTTTGCTTGTATGTATATTAAGTCAATTACATAAGACTATTTAAGAACACACTGGTAAGACATAAAAGACTGGCCATCTTTTTCTCTCCAGTTCTACCCTGAAGGATATACTCTGTGACGAGTCAAACTTACTTGTAGCAAAACAGGAGACACTCTAAGTGACTGTCTTGGCAAGTTCAATAAGAAAATGGGGCAAAGCTAGAATGGGAATTAGGGGCAGGGGTGTAAACAACAGTAACTGACAAGTAAAAAATATCAAAGACTCAAGACTACAAGTCTAGGTCCATAGTTTGGGAAGGATGTATCTTTAGATTAATTAGTACTTTGTGGAACAAAGGTTTGGACACAGGGCCTTGTATATGCCATGCAAGGGCTGTACCACTGACCTACATGTCCAAATAGTTTTATCATTTCCAGACATGGTCCCACTATGCTGCCCAGGCCCAGGCATTCATGTCTGTAACTTGCACACCTCCTGTTTCATCTCCAGGGCAACTGGGATCATGGGCTTTTATGTTGAATGACTACAGATTAATACTGTGAATATTTTTTAGTAGTGTACATTTTAATGAACAATCATTTTTAAATAAGAAAAGTACTTACATATTTGTAAGTCATAATTATACAAATTGCTAGATTTTAAATAAATTTTTTTTTGAGACTGGGTTTCTCTGTAGCTTTGAAGCATAAAAAATATTTTAATGAAGACTTCTGTCTCCTTTATAGCAGACAAAAAGTGTAGGTTAATGTCAACTAAATCATACACAATAATAGAATTTTTCTTTTTCACTGAATAGATGAGATGGGGGTTGGGCTTTAGGGAACATAGGTAATTTGCTTTAGAAAAAAAAATACCTAGTAAGAAAATGTAATTCCACAAAGGTATCATTCATGAGTCATGTGCACACTGGTAGCTTCCTTACCTGGGGGAACAAAGAAAGGACCCAAGTCCTTCACGAGCTGTGTTTAACACAGGAAATGTGTACATCATTGAAGCAGCTCTTGGCATAATCCTCAGTAACTTAAAATGGCTATGATTATGTATTAAGTTGCTGGTCTCTAAATTTCTACTTAAGCTAAACTGTATAACACTAATCAAAAACGGTCTTAAGAAAAATAGAGAGCTCTTTCAAAGTAGACTGAAAGTTCTAACAGCCTCTCTAGTAGAGACATACTAACTTTAATTATGGGAATATATTGTTTACTGCAGCAGAACTCAGCAGTAAAGTTCATCCTTAGCATCAATGAGGCCTTGGGCTCATTCTCCAGCATCAATAACATATAATAACAAGAATAAATGAATAGGAAAAGTATTTGTATTCCCAACACTGTGGGCTGTATAACAAAAGAAAAGTTCCAAGTATGGACAAAGTTTCCCAAAAAAGCTGAATATTTGCTGCAAACTTATCAATTCATTCATATCTGTGGGTTCAGTTATGATTCCTCTGCATAATTCACTATGTCTGAGGTTAATGATCTATATGACATGAGAAAAATTAAGCAGAAAAGAGCTTTTATTTTAAGTTACCAACAAAGACCAAAATTTTTTGATACCGACTAGCAAAGTAATCTATACAACCCACTAAACACTGTTTACCTTAAAAAGTTCTCTAAGTGAAAATCCACCTAAGACACCTTACGCGATAGTTTTCCTTTAAACTACCTTTAATAACAGTGGAGGAGGGCTAAAGTAACTAAGAACTAAAATATTTTCATTAGCTATTGTATTATTTATTCATTTTAATGAGGAAGAGACCTGACAAAGTGGTCATGGGCCTGTAATTTCAGTACAAGAAGCCAGAGCTAAATGGGCTCCTATCTCAAACAAACAAACAAAGAGGGGGGGGCGACGACGAGGGGGGCTTTGGCTCAACTAACAGCACTCTACATATGTTTAAAGAAGCAAATTTTGAGTCCAAAGTAACATTACATTTATCTTCTTAGTAATTTTTATTGCCGTGACAATGAACAAATCTGGTAGGCCCTATGATTCGCCTTTATGCGCTGAGTCTATATATTCTCGCATCTAAGTCTTTTAGGGTTAAGGCCGAAGGGAGCCAGAATAGCGAAACATTAGAACATTCTAAACAAGACATTATGATCTACTCGCACGTGTTACTTATTGGTACGACAAAAGGGCGTAGGGGTAGAGACTACTTGCTTCTTTTCCTTTATGCACACGATCAAAAATTACGGGGGTAGGGAGGAACGAGAGGATAGCTCTAATCGGAGTTCATTTTCGTGACAAATTACAGGAAGATCACACCTGCCTACTATGCCAACTAAACATCCGGCACAGACTCCGCTGATAGCAGCCCAAGAGAGATAACTATAAAGAAAGTGAATCAAACCCTAATTTCAAGCTTATGCAGCTTGAACCAGATTCTTTTCCCCCTACATCCTCGACTTAATCCCATTGCAGGGTTTATAAATACTCTATTTGAAAATACAGCAAAGAGTGGGCTGGGGTCTTCCACCTCGTCAGTGAAAAGGGAGCACCAAACGTAATTAACTACGTGTAACCGAGAGGCCGGCTCCCAGGCAAAGCCAGTTTGGGGCTAGTGTCCGCGGAGGCGGCTCGGCGCTCGCGTGGGGGCCTGAGTGCGCAGCGGGCCCTGAGTTCTTGTTGTTTGACTCCCACCCCGAACTCAGTCACCCACCTCCCTTCTCAGGGCCGGGTGGTAACTGGCGGTCTCTCCTCTAAGGAGGCTACGTGGGCCTGGATCCCCGCGGGCCACACCGGGCGTGCCCAGCCCCTAGCCGGGCCGAGCGCCGCCTCCGCCCGCGCTTGAGACGCCCTAAGCACCCCCGCTCCCCGGGAAGCCCAAAGAAAGGCCGGAGTAGCCCCCGCAGCCCGCGACGCTGGGGTTGTGTTCACCTCCGGCGGCTCCGGCTCGCTGCGGCTTCTCTGGCTTCTCCTCTCCCGCCTTCCCGTCCGCCATCTTCCCCGCCGCGGCCTCCCCCTGCAGCCCGGGCAAGGACGTCACGGCCCCGCCCAGCAACCATAAAGCTTCGGGCGGGCCAGCGAGACCGCAGCCTAGAGCGGCCCTGGAACGGCCGACCGGGCGGATGTGACGTCATTGGATTGACGCGGGCTCGGGAGGGCTGGACCGTATGATGGCGGGGTTGCCTGAAGTCGGAACCCTTGGTGTACGTAGGTTTTTTTCCTTGCTCAAGGGTGGTTGTAGCTGTTCCTTCCTATTAATTATTGGATTATCTATGGGGTACGGCTGTATGACATTTCAGCAGTTACCGAACACCGTCTAGTGTTGACACCCTTCATACACTACCGTTTAATCTCCTGGATAGTCCAATCATAGGGTAAAACTAAGCCATAAAGGCCAGGCAGTGGTGTCACTTTAATCGCAGGATTTTGGCAGAAAGAGGCAGATGGATCTCTGAGTTCAAGGCCACCCTGGGCTACACAAGATCAGTGCAGAAACAGATCCAGGTGGTGGCGGCGGCTCACACCTTTAATCTCAGTACTAGGGAGTCACACGCCTTTAACGCCAGCACTAGAGAATATAAAACGGGAGGAATAAGAGGCTCAGGGCTCAGTCTGCAGCTGTTCAACCTTGGTAGAGTTAAGGCTTCTCTAGTGGCTTGGATGTTTTGTTTTTCTTTCTCCAGCTTGAATCCCAATATCTGTCTCTGGGTTTTTATTATTCGCGCTACAGATACACTTTCAAAGGCAGGAAATGACCTTAGGGAAAAAGGAAATTTGGTCGACTGGGGTCTGAGGGTCTCGGCCTTGTAGACCAAATTTCCTTTTCTAACTAGGTGGTTTTTCTTTTTACCCCTTCGAGGCAGTGTTTCTGTGTAGCTTTGGTGTCCATCCTGGAATTAGATCTTGTAAACCAGGCTGGTTTCGAACTCAGAGATCCACCTGCCTCTGCCTCCTGACTTCTGGGATTAAAGGTGTGCGCGACCACCGCTGGGCGACTAACCAGGTTTTAAATATGCTCCAGCACAGCCCCAATGTTCAGACTTGGCTTGATCACAAGTTACTTACTTCTTGATATTTTTTCAAGATATTTTCTTTAGTTCAATAGCTGTCTATTGGTTAAATCATCCTATTATTTCAAGGTTAAAGTATCCTACTGTGAGAATTTAAAAATAAAAGCTAGTATCAGATTCTTGTCTCTTAACGTGTACAGACACAAAGAATAGAACAAGAAATATCTTGTAGTTTTCCCTGCCCCTTTGCTAGGTATTTGTCTTTACCTAACAATAACCACAGCAAGCCACTTCTCTACCAAAAAGTTGAAGATTCTTGTTAACTCCTAGAAACCTTTAGTAGATTTAATGTTGAATGAAATACACGCATTAAGTACGGCTACAGTTTTACCTGTTTTGTCTTGTAACCTGGAGTTACTGGTGGTTGTAAACCATCTAATGTGGTGCTGGGAGTTGATCTCAAGTTCTCTGCAAGAGTGGGTCCTCTGAGCCACCTCCCAATCCAGATAAATTTTCCCCCTAAGAAATTGGCTTTACCTCCACACTTGGATAACCAAGATTGTGTTAAGTAACATGCCCAGCATCGTATGCAGGCTTTAATTTCATAACTACTACTTCAAATTTAGAAAGGTTTAATCTATTTTCTCATCAAAGAACAGTTTCTGACATGTATAAAGAATATGTATAATGGAGCCAGGCATGGTGGTACATCCCTGTAATTGCATCATTTGGCAGGTGGGGGCTGAGAATCAGGAGTTGAAGATCAGTCTTAGCACACTGAGGCTGGCACAGGCTACTTCAGATACCACCACCACCACCAAACACACACACACACCAAACAAACAAACAAACAAAAAACCCAAGCTAAAAAGTCTGACACTCAAAGAATCCATTAAAAAAAGCTATGTTATAGAATATTAGTTGAAGATGTGTTACATTTGCTTATGCTATGGAATATTTGTTAATGATGCAAAGATGTGTTGCATTCTTTTATGTTGCATTTGCTTAACTCTGTGAAGCTGTGTCACTTTGTCTAGAACACCTGACTCGCTTAACAAAGCGACCAAGAGCAAAGCAGGAGAAAGGATAAGCAGGACTGGCAGGCAGAGAGTATAAATAGGAGGAGAAATCTGGGCGATCTAAGAGCAAGAGGAGGATGACTCCAGGGGCCAGCCACCCAACTACACACCAAGACGTGGAGTAGTAAGAAAGGTATATAGATAAAGATAAAAGCCTAGAGGCAAAGGTAGATGGGATAATTTAGGAAAAGCTGTCTAGAAACAAGCCAAGTTACCGGACATTTGTAAGAAAAAATAAGACTCCATGTGATTTACTTGGGTGCTGGGTGGTGCGCCCCCCTCCACAAAGAACAAAGAGTAATAAAAAAGCTATAATGATATAACTTTTATTGTGTTCAAGTCTAGATTAATCTATAATTTCTGATTGTTCCTACAACAAATAAAACATACTTTCAAAGTTTTCCAGATACTTAAATTAGAAAAAGACAAAACTGTTTGTCTGGAAAGGCTACTTTTAAAATACAATTCTGTTTAGAAATAACTTATTTTAACTATTTCCAATTTATTTGCTGCTTACACTATTACATTTTCTCATGTAGGTCACCTTTTCCGTGTGCGTACGTTTAAGGAGCCTTTTAGAAATGAACGTGTCTTTGTCTTCTTCAGCTTCCTAAAATCCTCCTGAGAATGCTGAGTGACCTCCAGATAGCCAGTGTGCTTTCTCTTGGGAACAAACTTCAGAGCCTCTTCCCAGTTACCAGTGTTTTTCATGCAGAGTAAAATACGGATCATTTGATCTAAGGTGAGGTTTTTGTTACCGATGTCCCACTGTAAATATTTATCTAGTGGAAGGCGTTCTGTGGCTAGATTTAGCCGTTTTGCCTTGGCCAGGGATATGCCTGTCTGTGCATTTTTATCAACAAGTGATCCAATTATATAAATTTTATCATGCTTGAAGGTAGTCATAACATTAGGAGAATCTGCAGTTAAATATATAATACTGTCCTTTGGAAATACATCGACGGGAGACTTTTCTGTTGCTGTTAAGAGCAATTTGTCCCACTTTCCACTGTAACGTTTAACTAATTGTCTATGATAAGCACTATCTAGTTTAAGATTGCAGAAATAAATGTGGAAAGGATCAACGTTTTTTCTGTTCCACCCTTCACTTTCTAGAAGTTGAGAAACAGTATTCTGCAGTTCATTTGGCTTCATACAGTTTTCGTAATCCATGTCAAAAACCAAAGGCTGTCCAAATTGCATAGCCTGGACACCCTTCCATCCCAATGCAGTGTTCATCTGCCGGTCCCAGAGTCGAAGAAACATAAAGTCCTGTTTTTCTTCACCCTTGGTGGTTTCTAGCAACCTGGCCTTTTTTGCTTCTTCCCGGGCCTCTGCTTTCATTTCTTTCTTTATTTGCTCAGCTTTTTTCTTTATTTCTTTACCATACAAAAACTTTAAGTATTTTTTTTGGGCTGATTTAGAAGCACATTCCATAAGGGTTTTGAGTTCTTCTTCAGTGATACATTCTGGTACTGCTCTGCCAAGCAATCTCCACATCTCAATTAATTCTCTGGTGGCAGCTAGAGGATCTTCACCTTTGTCTGAGGCCATTGAGACACCATCTTCTTGAATGCTAGATTTCATTGTAGTTTTCCAACTATCCAATTCTAGCTGTTCCGGAGGGGACGTACTGTCCTTATTATGACAGGACAAAGAAGATACTTTGGAAGACATGTATCTCTGCAGAACTGTTGAATATAAATTCCTTCTCTTCCTATGAATGGTAAATGGCAACATTAATCTGGCAAAAGGTCTTAAAAATCGGACAGTAACATTCATTTTGAAGAAATGTGAAGAACTCCTATAGAAGAAAAATGAAATTAAGTTAGATAAAGATTTTTTTTGGTTTTTTGAGACAGGGTTTCTCTGTAGCTTTGGAGCCTGTCCTGGAACTAGCTCTCGTAGACCAGGCTGGCCTCGAACTCACAAAGATCCGCCTGCCTCTGCCTCCCGAGTGCTGGCATTAAAGGCGTGCGCCACCACCGCCCAGCCTAGATAAACATTTTAAAACTCCCTGTGAATCTGATTTCTTTCTCAGGCAGACAAATGAGATGTATTAGTACACATGAGCAGTGGACATGGACTCAGGTCGGGGAGTCCTTCGGAAAGCTGGGTCTGGCACTCCTCCAGGGGGATCAGAGTTGTGAATATTTTGACCCCACAGCCATCACGGACAAGCCACTTGTCAGCTATCATGGCTTTAAATTCATCTGTATTTAACTTGAAGCACTACTTTTCTAAGATGTGGTCTTCCGGCTGTCAGGAAACCCGAAGTTGGCTCAACACAGGACCTCACACACTCTTCATTCTGCAGTTTAGTGTGGATGGACATGATGGCCTGACCAATAGAAACACTGTGCCCTGGGGATTCCCCCCCCAAAAAAAAACCCCAAATACTTGTGTAGTAGAGCCTAGGTTGGAGATAGCACTGAGATGAGACATGATTATCTACTTGAAAACTGTCTCCAAGGTCCCTTTGGGCAACCTGTACATTCAACAGGCTGCATACACTGCCAAGGAGAATGTTGTTTGCAACCATTGCACACCAGACCCCCATTAGGAAAGGAAGCTGGTCGGCTTAATTGGCTGCAGAAGGGAACTGATTTCTGAAGCACAAAGGGGAACCTCTGAACAACTTAGATGTTGCACATCCATCACTAATTTAATTCTCTCATGTATTACATCCCGACTGCAGTTCCCACTCCCTCTTCTCCTAGCCCCTCCCTAGTAATTTAACTCCCATGCACCAAGCTTGTGATCACTTACTGGTCAATTTTTAAATTTTTTATTTTTGTGAGACAAGGGTCTTTTATGTTGACCAGGCTGATTTTAAACTCATCAGCATGAGTGCTCTGCCCCAGCCTCTGAAATAACTGGCACTATAGAATGTATCACTTGCTTCATGTTCTTATTTTATAGATTAATTTCAACACTATTTTTTAAAAGATTTTATTTTATTTATTATGAATACAGAGTTCTGTCTGCATGTCAGCCTTCATGCCAGAAGAGGGCACCAGATCTCATTACAGATGATTGTGAGCTACCATGTGGGTGCTGGGAATTGAACTCAAGGATCTCTGGAAGAACAGCCAGTACTCCTAACCACTGAGCCATCTCTCCAGCCCCTAATTTCAACATATTTTTAAACAAAGGGCTAACTCAAATATCCTTTTTAGATTTGTTATAGAAACAGGTCTTGAGGATCAATAACTAGAGAGGAAAGTTGTATGCCAATTATAGAGCTGAGAACAAGATGCTATAGTCTCCTTCAGATACATATCCAATCTCAAGATCCTTCGTGAAAGCAATGAGGAAGACAAAAAAAACAGGAAAGTTATATAAGGCAGCAGCTAATAGACACCAAAGAGCTGCCACACAGATGCCTTTGTGCTTCCAAAACCGAAATATGCTTAAAATTTGTTAACTAGTGCAAAATATGAGGGGAAAAGAAAATTGCTGAAAAATTCCAACCTTTGGTTTCCTATAATGACCCTGCACACTCCTGGATGTTCTCATGTTCTCTGAGATGCATGGATGCACTCCTCTCAAGCCAAAATATCACAATTTTGTGTTCGGTTTAGATCCAAGTTCATGAATATGGCTTACAAGGTTTTCATAATATCCCCCTTTGTCTTTTGAGCTGCACATAGCTTTATCTTTACACACTTTAGATCAATCAGTCCTATTCGTTTCCTTTCTGGTTATTCGAGCCCGGGTTTCTCTGTGTTCTGGCACCTTGTGCCCATGATAATCCTTGCAACACTCGAATTGTTTTCCCCACTAGAAGCTAAAGACTATATTCCATTAGGAATAAAAATTGTGTTACAGAAAAATTCTTTGCAAGTTCTCCACTCCTTAGCACAGACTGGCCTCAAACTCCAGGACCTGAGATTATAGTTAAAGGCCTGCCCCACCATACTCATTATAAAAAGTTAATTTAATTTTTTTTTCTTATTTTAGAAAAGTGTGTGTGTGTGGTGTGTGTCTTGGCCAGGGTTAGACACAGTTGTGAGTTGTACGAATTGGGTGTTGAAAACCATGTTCGAATCCTCTGCAAGAGCACTATGTCTTAAGTGCTGAGCCGTCTCTCCGACCCCCAACAACTTACATTTTAATGCCAATAAAGGAGATGATTTTGGTAAACACGGCCTTCAGGCAGCGTACTACTTACGATTTCTAAATCACCGCTTCCTCTGGACTGTAGTTCTCAGCACACACGCTCCACAGCCGGCATCCCGGACAGCCACCGGGTCTATACAACACCACAACACCGGCGGCGGGAAGCCCGAGTGGACCAGGAGTGCGGCCGAACGTCGGGCCCGGCTAACTGCAGCCCCGGAGAGCACGCCTCCGCCTGCACCGCACACGCCGTAGAGGAACCCAGGGTTTCCGGCCGCGACCGCCGGAAGTCCCGCCTTTTCCTCCCGGCGCTGCCTCTGACGTCTAGCCCAGCCGGCAGTTTCTCAGCTTAAAGTCGGTTCTCGGTCTCGTTGACTGGCTACCTGTGAGTCCTTGTGAAAATGAGTAGGTCCAGGGCTCCACTGGCCCCCCGCCACCCTTTTTTATTCATTTGTTGTTAGAACTAGAAACCTCTTCACCGGCTCTCAGCTTGGTTACTCTATTTATATATATGTACTAACAAAACGACCTGAACGCAAATCTTACGGTTCTACTTTAAAGTTTAATTCTAGCCAGGCGTAGTGGTGCATGCCATTAATCTCAGCGTTTGGGAGGCAGGGGAATCTCTTTAGCTTGAGGCCAGCCTGATGTACAAAGCTGGTTCCAGTACTGCCAGCCCTACACAGGGCTGTCTCAATACCACCCCCACAAACCGAAACAAACAAAAAGATTGTTTAATAAAGTTTGAGATATGAAGGAGACCCCCACACAGCAGGGTTTCCCTCCCACACCCCGGATTGGGTACAAACCACACCCAAACACCTATTTTCTCTGAGAGATCCTTTATTAAGCAGGAAGAGAAAGTGGCTGCAGGCGTGATCTTTAAGAAAGGGTAGGTATGTGTTAAGAGTGGGCTGGGGAATGCAGTGGTATAATTTTATTGGGCAAGTTAATTAGGTGAACCAAAGGGGGCTTTTGATTGCTGGGCTTTAATAATTTGATAGCTGGACCCCGGTAGTCAGTCTCTGGAGTGGTCAATAAGGCAATAGAACTTGATGGCTAGCTTTAGGAATGTAATCTCACGGTTTTTAGCAGGGCGAAGGGAATGGGAGAAAAGGGTAAGGCCTCCCAGAGCCATCCAAGCTCACCATGCTCAGGCCAGTCAGAGTTCCTTCAGTATCAGTCACCACTGAAAGTAAAACATCAATACTCCGGTGCTAGAGGAGAGGCAATATTTTCAGCTTGTCAAATGATTTCTTCAGTAAATCATGCTAAATTAAGGGCTTCATAATGACATTATCTTTCTGCTCTAAGGTAAAGACTTCAACTCAAAGTAATTGTGAGTGATGGACAGTAGGGGCAGATCAAATATTTGAAAGGATAATCAAAAGGCCAGGTATGGTGACACGCGCCTTTAACCCCAGCATTCGGGGGATAGAGCAGCAGTCAAGACCCCCTTTGGGTGTCAGACAACTCTTTAACAGGGGTTGCCTAAGACCATGGGAAACAATGGTATTTACGTTACAATTCATAACTGTAGCAAAATTACAGTTATGAAGTAACAAGAAAAATAATTTTATGGCTGAGGGGGGTCAGCACAACATGAAGAATTGTATTAAAGGGTCACAACATTAGGAAGGTTGAGAACCAGTGAGGTGGAAGCAGGCTGGTCTCTGTGAGTTTAAGGCTAGCCTAGTCTTCATAGTGAGTTCCAGGACAGTCAAGGCTACACAGTGAGACCATGTTGATGGAGAAGGAAGGGGAGGAACAGGAGGAGAGAAATAGGAGGATGGAGAAGAGGAAGAGAAGAAGGAAAGAAAAAAGAAGAAATATATACACGTATGGACAAAACTCAACTGTTCTACAACCTGCTCTAGTAACCTTAAAAAAAAAAAACTCTACAATAAACAGCCCAGAAAAGTATCCTGACATGTAGTGAGCCATATTTCTATCTCTTGTGACAGTCCAGGAAGTGAAGTAATAATTTCTGTCATAACCAATGCCAAATGACAGGACAGATTAATAATTGATTGCTTCCTGATTTTCTAAAATCATTCCTGTGTATATGTGATGTATATAAATGTGAGTGTAAGTATGGGCACACACATGGGAATCTAGAGTACAACCTCAGGTGTTGCTCCTTATATTCCTCATTGTTTGAAGTAGGGTTTTGTTGTTGTTGTTTGGTTGGTGGTTTTTTTTTGTTTTTTGTTTTTTGTTTTTTTGCTTGCTCCTGCGTGTACCAAGTTAGACTGCCTGGAAGCCTCTGGAGAGTCCCTTGTTTTTACCACCAATCTTCTGGTAGGAGTGTTGTGATTACAGATGTGCACACTGAATCATCTCACCAGCCCTGTGATGTGGGATTCCCCTCTGTATGCTGTGATTGCCATTGTTAATAAAGAAGTTGCTTTTGGCCAGTGGCTTAACAGAATATAGCCAGACTGGAAGAGATGTATAGAGAGAGAGTAGGCGGAGTCAGTGAGATGCCATGTAGCCACCAAAGGAGAAAGACGCAAGCTGTCAGTCAGAACCTTGCAGGTAGGCCATGAGCCTTGTGGTAAAATATAAAATAATAGAAATGGAAAAAAATAATAGAAATGGGTTAATTTAAGATATAAAGAATTAGCCAGAAATACGCTTAAGCTATTGGCCAAACAGTGTTTTAATTAATACAGTCAGTGTGATTATTTTGGGTCTTGTCAGCTGGGAACGAATGAGCAGCCTCAGACTACAGCCCAGCTTCACTAATTTTTGTCCCTGTTGATAATCTGAGATCAGTCAGAGAGGGCAAATATATACTCCTGCGTAATCCCTAAGGATACTCCACTTCTAGTAAGTACATCTAGGGGACATACCAAAAGCCTCTGTCCATACTGTAAGGCATTCCTGCTCTTTTGTCTTTGAATTTCTTCCAAAACGCTGATGGTGGTCCACTCCTTGATATAGAAAGTTCAGAATTAATGTTGTTTGGTTTTCTCATTTTGTTGCTCTTAATTTATTTCCACAGCAGGCATTTAATAAATGTCTTAGGGTTACTATTTTCATGACGAAACACCGTGAGCAAAAGCAAGCTGGGGAGGAAAGGGTGGCTTACACTTTCACTTGTAGTCTGTCATTGAAGGAGGTCAAATAAAGCAGGGCTGGTACCTGGAGGCAGGTGCTGATGCTGCTTACTTGCTCCCTGTGGGTTGCTCAGCCTGCTTTCTTTCTTTCTTTTTTAAATATTTATTTATTATTTATACAATATTCTGTCTATGTATATGCCTGAAGGCCAGAAGAGGGCACCAGACCTCATTACAGATGGTTGTGAGCCACCATGTAGTTGCTGGGAATTGAACTCAGGACCTTTGGAAAAACAGGTAATGCTCTTAACCTCTGAGCCATCTCTCCAGCCCCTCTTTCTTTTTTAAAGATTTATTAATTTATTATGTATACAGTGTATTATGTGTATATCTAGATAGATTGATTGATTGATTGATTGATTGATATTATGTATACAGGCACCTGATCTCATTATAGATGGTTGTGACCTACCATGTGGTTGCTGGGAATTGAACTCAGGACCTCTGGAAGAGCAGCCAGTGCTCTTAACTGCTGAGCCATCTCTCTAGGCCCATCAGCCTACTTTCTTATAAAGCCTAGGACTGCTAACGTAGGGATGGCTCCACCCATAATAGACTGGGTGCTCTCCCTATCAATCACTAATTAAGAAAATGCCCTACAGTGGGAGATTTCAGAGGCATTTTCTCAACTGAGGTCCCTTTCTCCAGTGACTCTAGCTTGTGTCTGCTGTTAACTGAATGGCAGATTACAGTAGTGGGAATGTGTTGGGAGCCCAAATGTACTTGCCATCACAGATAAGCACTAGGGAAACAAAGAACGTTAAAAACGGGATTGTTTCTTCAATGAGGGAGAAGTATAATCTGTTTTTCCACCCAGAAGTCCGGGAACGGAGGTGGCAATAACCTGGTGATCTGTACTACCTGTATAACCAGACCATTCCAAGCTCCCACAATCAGGACAGGCAGTGGCTAATAACCCAAATGACAGCTACACTCTGTGTGACACCAGATGCTCCCCTAGGCCCTGAAGGCAACACATGTAGCCTATCTCTTGAACACATTTTCATGGAATAAGTGACATGTATTTTGAGAAGAGAAGAGTTTGGGTGTAATTATACCTCCTTGTTTACAGGGGATTGTGTTATACCAGGAAACTTTCTCCAGATTGCATTGTCCTTAAATGTGCCTACAATAAACTGCCCGGGGTCAGACTCTAGAAGTTTGAATCAACTCTGGCTACTGAGTCTTGTTGAACAGTACTTCCTCCTTGTCTCAGGGGAATCATTACTTTCATGACCCTGACAGCCTCAGAGGAATGAAGTGAGAGTCAGGCTTCACCTTTAACCCCAGCACTCGGGAGGCAGAGGCAGGCGGATCTCTGTGAGTTCAAGGCCAACCTGATCTACAAAAGCTAGTTCCAGAACAGGCCCCAAAGCTACAGAGAAACAAACAAACAAACAAACAAGTAAAGTAGGCTGACTTATCTCAATTTAATTTAATTTAATGTCTATTGGTATTTTACCTGCATGTCCAAAAGTCTAGAAGAGGGTGTTGAGTGCACTGGAACTGGAGTTTCAGGTAGTTCCAAGATGACATGTTAGTGTAGAGATTTGAACCTGGATCCTCTGAAAGAACAGCCAGTGCTCTTAACCACTGAGCCATCTCTGCAGCCCTGCAACTGAATTCTTGAGGGCAGAATTTAAAGGGAAATGACGAGGCTTTTGGATTCTTAAGTGGGTTACTCCAAAGACAAAATCAAAACCAACAAATTACTGTGTCAGATATCTTTTACTACTGTGGTGGTTTGAAAGAAAATGGCAGCACTCGGGAGGCAGAGGCAGGTGGATCTCTGTGAGTTCGAGACCAGCCTGGTCTACAAGAGCTAGTTCCAGGACAGGCTCCAAAGCCACAAAGAAACCCTATCTCAAAAAAAACAAAAACAAAAACAAAAAAGAAAGAAAATGGCCCCCAGAAGGAGTGGCACTATTGGGAGGTGTGGCTTTGTTGGAGGAACTGTGTTACTATGGGGGTGGGCTTTGATGTCTCATATATGCTCAAGTCATGGCTAGTGTCTCAGACCACTTCCTGTTGCCTGCGGAAGACATAGAACTCTTTTTTTTTTATTTTTATTTTTATTTTTTTTTATTTTTCTCTGCTCCCCTCCTTGAACATAGAACTCTTGACTACCTCACCAGCACCATGTCTGCCTGCACACTACCATGTCCCACTATGATAATGGACTAAACCTCTGAAAATGTAACCTGCCCCAATTGAATGTCTTTCTTTTATGAGTTGCTATGTTCATGGTGTCTCTTAATCATAGCAATAGAAGCCCTAACTAGACAGCTATAATAATACCAGAGACAATTGCTATACTGTGATAAAGGTTTGTTTTGGCACACAGTTTTGATGTTCTAATCCCTGAGTAGGCAGGGATTTATTGCTTTAAGGTTTTCTGGTAGGGGTGCCATATGAATGACAATGGTGGGGGAAATGTAGTGTATGCAAATCTACTCATTTTTTGTGTCAACAAATCAATCACATTTATTTTATTTTGGGTGTGTGGATATGTGCAGTTATGCATACATATGTTTGCATGTACTTTTGAACACAGGACAACCTTGGGTGCTGTTCCTCAGGAATACTGCCTACTTTTCATTTCTGAGACCACAGGATCTCTTACTGGGCCTACAACTCTGCATACCAGGCTGACTGGCCAGTAAACCCCAAGAATCCACTCCTCAGTGCTAGGACCACAAGCGTGTGCTGCCACACTTGGCTTTTCTTCACATGGGTGCTGGAGGTCAAGCTCACACACTCACATTTGAAAGGCAAGGACTTCACCAACCAAGCCTTCCCCTAGTCCTAAAACAACTCATCTTTCTCAGCTTTTCTGCCACCACCCAACAGTACCAAGTGAAGGGAAAAGCCTGTAAACCATGGGCTGAACATTCCAAATTCAAATTAATAGCAACCAATGAATGATTAATTTATTAAATGAATTAATGACAGAGACTCTTAAATTCTTGTTAAAAGTTCACTGTATTAGTTACTTTTCTTGTTAGGCTGTGGCAACATAGGTAACAAAAATAGCTTAAGAAAGGGTTTGTTTTGGACCCCAGATTGAGGGTACAGACCATCATTGTGGGGAAGGCAGGATGACAGGAGAACAAATTGGCTGATCACATGGCCTCAGTCACAAAGCAAAGAGATGAGTTCCGGTGCTCAGGTCATTTTCTCCTTCTATTCAGTCTGGGCCCCAGCCTTGAGATGGTTCTACCCACATTCAGGTAATGTTCCTCTTCAGTTAAACCTTTCTGGAAACACTTTCATAGATGCATTCAGAAGTGTGTTTCCATGGTGATTCTAAATCCACTCGAGTTGACAGATTAATCATCACAGCAGGTTTGCACACAAAAAAATGTACTTTCTCAGATTTAAAAGTCTTGTTTGTTCAGGTGCTCTGCTGCAAAACATCATTTTCTGTGCTAAAAATAAAAAGGATACAGGATGTGCAAAACAAAGAACCTTGTTAACTATTGGTTTACTTTTTTGTTGTTTATCCAGAGAACACATAAAGAAAATCAATATTCTCTGGTAACATACACTATACAGTATCCATTTAGTCTCTTACAGTTTTAAAAAAAGGTATTTGTGTGTCCAGGTGGCGAAGAGATAATTATTAGGGGAGGATGGAAGTTGGCGGGCTGGAAAGCAAAAACGGCACAGGTAGATAGAAGATGAGTGGAGGTGGGATGAGTGGAGGAGCAAGGTAGAAATTATCTTGTAGAGCAAGAAGGAGACATTTTGTAAAAGACAGTGTCTATGTAGTTCAGACTGGCATAAAACTTGCCTCTGGCCTGCTTCCACCTTCCATGTAGCTAAGATTATAGTCCCATAGCACCAGGCCTGGTCTAGACAATTCTTTTTTTTAAAGGTGTGTGTGTTGGTGTATGTGTATGGGGTGTATGCGCGCGCACGTGTGTGTGTGTGTGTGTGTGTGTGTGTGTGTGTGAATGCAGGTGCTTGTGTTAGTGCTCACAGAGACTGGGAGAGAGCATTGGGTGTCCTTCCTTGTTACTCTTCCCCACATTTTGCTGAGGCAGGGTCTGTCTGTCCTTGAGCCTGGAGGTCATAAACCTGGAGTTAATGTTTTTCACCTAGGCTGCCAACAAAAATCTCCAATAGTTCTCTTGTTTCTGAGTCTCCCTTCACACAGAGCTAGGGTCACAGGCACATGTGAGACCATGCCCAGCTTGCTATGTGGGTGCTGGGATCTGAACTCAGCTCCTTATGGTTTCAGAGCAGCACTCTTAATTACTGAGCCATCTCTCCAACTGCATGACAATTCTTTAGAATTTCTTAAAGTACATTTCACTTGGCTAGTATACTTCAATCCATAATCTTCTGTTTACTTGAAAATTTGTCTGTTTACTTGATCGGGCTACTATATTTCAAACAGCCATTTAAGATTTAAAACATAAAACATTGTTTTAATCTACTCTAGCTTTCCCTTATTATGACACGTGGCACCTCTACTCATTGATGTGAGTTCTAAATGTCTGCCTTTTTTGGCATTGTATCAGCTAGTGAATCTGTAGGTTATATCATTTGAAACAGCTTTATTCTCATGGTCTATCCACTTCAGTCGCTTTAGTTCAAGTTGTCAACTCTCACCTTCATTTATACATTAGTCTCCTCTGCTGTCTCTGAATACATTCTCACCTCCTTTCAGAACTTTTAACTTGGAATATCACAACCCTACTCAAAATTCTCATAGACATATGTATGTAAAGATGGTTGGAATTTGTTGTTTATTTTGTTTCTGGTTTTGGTTTTGGTTTTTCAAGACAGAGTTTCTCTGTGTAACAGCCCTAGCTGTCCTGGAACTAGCTCTGTAGACTAGGCAGTCTCAGACTCAAGAGATCTGCCTGCCTCTGCCTCCCAGGTGCTGGAATTGAAGGCATGCACCACCACCACCACCTAGCTGGTTTTATCTAACAAGTGAAAACGACAAAGAAATGGAAAATCAGCCGAGTGTGGTGGTGCATGCCTGTAGCCCAGCACTCAGGAGACAGCAACAGAAGGACTGCTGAAAGTCTGAGGCCAGCCTGGGCTACATAAGAAGTTCCAGGCTACAGCAGGCTACATTGTAAAACTCCTCCAAACCAACCAGCCAGCCCACCAGTCAAACACACTGAAAATCAGTTCTTAGACCCACTAGAAGTGAGACAATCACTGACCGAGAAATGTAGAACAGTGAGGTTAATTCGGAAAAAACACCACAGCTTAAAACAGAAATGATGGTGCAGCCCTGCAGTCCTTCAGGAGACTGAAGCAGGAGTGTAACCTCAGGAAGATCTTGCCTTACAAAAAATGTACTTACTGTGATATGGGAGGTCCTTCTGTGTATGTGTCGCTTTTATTGGTTGATGAATAAAGTTGTTTTGGCCATTGACTTAGCAGAGTACAGCCAGGAAGGAAATCCAAACAGAGATATAGAGAGAGAGTAGGCGGAGTCAAAGAGATGCCAGCCAGCCGCTGAGGAAACAGGACATGTAGAAAATGAGGTAACGCCATGGCCACGTGGCAATACATGGACTAATAGAAATGGGTTAATTTAGGATGTAAGAGCTAGCTGGGTGGTGGTGGCACACGCCTTTAATCCTAGCACTGGGGAGGCAGAGGCAGGCGAATCTCTGTGAGTTCGAGGCCAGACTGGTCTACAGAGTGAGTTCCAGGACTGGTTCCATAGCTACTGAGAAACCCTGTGAATTTTATTGGTGATATTTAAAGGAATATTGGTGAGAAGAAATAACTCAAAGACAGCTGCACCACCACAGCCCACCTCACCTCATGAAAACTGCAGACTTGGGCTCACTGCAAGCTGCAGGAAGCTCAGCAGTTTGGAGCGTCTTTTCCAGTTGGTTTTACCAGCCAAAGAGTGTCTCTCGGCGGTCCTTACTGCTTATATATGCTTGCGAACATATACATGTCACATGCTCATGCACACATACACAAGATCAAAACAAAACAAACAGATCAACAACCAAAACCAGGACAGATTGCAACTAGGACCCTAGATGGAAAGAGATCTTATTGCACCACCTAGTGGAAGCATATGTAACATACACAAAACCGTCTGAGAGCCTTCTAGCTTTGATAGCTGCTTGGGAGGGGTGCTTAAGGCATTCTTTTGGAGGAGTGTTTGACAGAGGATCTCAAGTAGCCCTTCTGGCCTCGAACTTGATATGTAGTTGAGGATGACCCCGAGCTCCCCACTTCTCGCTCTCACTTTCCAAGTGGCGGCTTACAAGCATGTGCCACCATGATTGGTCAGGGTTCGGACCTAGTGTTTCTAAGTTCCTGGCCCCTCATTCACAGGATTGAAATGGGGCTTAGACAGTTGGCAACAGTCAAGAATTCATAAGTAAAGGAATGAAACTGAATAAAAGTTCAGAATATGCTGCAAGAGAGCAGTGGGCCACATGAATGAAGGTATTAAAGGGTCTGGATTAAAAAAAAAAAACAAAAAAAACTTTTGAGTCAGGCAATGGTGGCCCATGCCTTTAAACCTAGCTCTCAGGAGGCAGGTGGACCTCTGTGAATTCGAAGCTAGCCCGGTCTAGAGTGAGATTCAGTACAGCCAGGGCTACACAGAGAAACCCTGTCTCAGAAAACAAATGAACAAATAAAACCCATATATATATATATATATATATATACACACACACACACACACATATTACTTTGGTTGACTGATTGATTATGGGGGGCATATGCATGTCCTCAAGCATATATAAACAGTAAGGACTGCACACGCGCGCGCGCACACACACACACACACACACACACACACACACACACACACACACACCACAGGACTTGTGTGAAATTCAGAAAAGAGCTTTCAGAAATCAGTTCTCTCTTTGCACTGTTTGGGTTCTGGGGATGGGCCTCAGGCTATTTGGCTTGGTGGCATCTTCTAGTGAGATGTAAGAGGAGGATTTTTGTTATTAGGCTGTAGTTTGGGTGGTTCTCTGTTTTATTATTTTGTTTCACTTTCTTTAATTGTCTGTATGTGTGTGAGTATGGACATCTGAGGACCATTGCACCATTTTGCTGTCTACTGAGCCACTGTCCATTGAGCCATCTTGATGGCCCTGGTTCTCTATTTTGACTGACAGATTAAGTTATGTAACTATTTCACTAATGCACATTTCTCATAAATCGTATTTGATTTTAATCATGTGCCTTCCTAATTATGCACAAAGTTTAAGATAGCAAATAGGACAGATTCAACACAATACCCATCAAAATCCCAACAAAATTCTTCAAAGACCTCGAAAAAACAGTACTCAACTTAATATGGAAAAGCAAAAAACCCAGGCTAGCCAAAACAATCCTGGGCAACAAAAGAACTTCTGGAGGCATCACAATCCCTGACTTCAAACTCTACTACAGAGCCACAGTACTGAAAACAGCTTGGTATTTGCATAAGAACAGACAGGAGGACCAATGGAACCTAATAGAAGACCCGGATATTAATCCACACATCTTCGAACACCTGATATTTGATAAAGAAGCAAAAAAATATCAAATGGAAAAAAGAAAGCATATTTAACAAGTGGTGCTGGCATAACTGGATATCAACATGTAGAAGAATGAAAGTAGACCCCTATCTATAACCATGCACAAAACTCAAGTCCAAATGGATCAAAGACCTCAACATAAAGCCAGCCACACTGAACCTTATAGAAGAGAAAGTGGGAAGTACACTTGAACACATAACCACAGGGAACCACTTCCTAAATAGAACCCCAGCAGCACAGACACTGAGAGAAACAATTAATAAATGGGACCTCCTGAAACTGAAAAGCTTCTGTAAAGCAAAGGACACAGTCAACAAGACAAAACGACAGCCTACAGACTGGGAAAAGATCTTCACTAACCCCACATCAGACAGAGGTCTGATCTCCAAAATATACAAAGAACTCAAGAAATTGGACACCAAAAGATCACATAATCCAATAAAAAAAATGGAGTACAGACCTTAACAGAGAACTCTCAACAGAGGAATCTAAAATGGCTGAAAGACACTAAAGGAAATGTTCAACATCCTTAGTCATCAGAGAAATACAAATCAAAACAACTCTGAGATTCCATCTTACACCTGTAAGAATGGCCAAGATCAAAAACACTGATGACAACTTATGCTGGAGAGGTTGTGGGGAAAAGGGAACACTTCTGCATTGCTGGTGGGAATGCACGCTGGTACAGCCCCTTTGGATGTCAGTGTGGAGGTTTCTCAGAAAATTAGGAAACAACCTTCCTCAAGACCCAGTAATACCACTT
>PVIU01005864.1:0-107870 GCA_004026605.1 Ondatra zibethicus
AGCTTAAAGAGTAAGAGAATAAGCACTTGCTATTCATCTGACCCATGAGCATCATTAAATTCTCTATTGATAGAAAGATTAAAGTTATTTTAAAATCGCTCATTTGAAAGTCAGATTCTTTTGGGCTGGTTGGCTAGAACACTGTCAACAAAAATACACCTCCAAAAGAAGACTCTAGAAAATTCCAGACAGAAAGAAAATCAACAAATGCTCATTTTCCTGGGCACTAAGTTTTGATATTTGATCCATTAAGATATGTTTTCATTGGAATCCTAATAGCAAGAAAAGGTTCTATCACAGAGAAACTGTGCCCACTTGCTCAAAAAAAATGTAATTATTTTGCTCATTCAGAACATTACTTAAACCCCTGTCCAGCCTAGGTTTTGCTTTCATATCTATTTCATTTCTTACCAAAAGAAAGAAGCTAACTAGAAGCTTCCAAGTAATTTATTAGGATATCTTTCTTTCAGCAAGAAAAAATGGAAATTGATATCTACAAATTGTGTGTGTTGGGAGCATCTGTGTTTTATGTTCGTAAGTAAACATCTAACACAAACAATGTAGGAACAGGGTGGCAACTCTATTATTACTGATGGAGATGGTGACCCAGGTCATCACTGATCATCTGACATAGAAAAGAGAACAGAGATGATCAAGGGATGGCATCTGTGACAGGAATGGTCATTTTAAATGTCTCTTAGATCTGGCAAGGAGGGTATCAATGGCTGAGTGACAGCCAGGGGTGAGGAAGCATATGGTGGGCATTCTGAAGAGGCGCGTCTTCTATCATTCCAGACAATCATATGAGATAGAAGAAATGGGGAGGGGGTAGAAGTCAGAAATTGGAGGCTTACACTGAAATCTCCCCACACTCAAAATAAGGGTAACTAACTCAACCTCCCAAAAGCACAGGGCCGAGCCAGGCATCTCTGTAGACTGCATTCTGTTCCTGAGTTTAGGTTTAGTATGTCTGACTCAGAATACCTGGGTTGCATGTCAGCTTTACATTTCTTGATATGACGTGTGTGCTTATGCATATGGGTGTGCACAAATTCACATGCTTTTGTCCAGTTTTCATATACAAAGATGAGTTAGAAAAACAAAGGAAAATAACAGTAAGAATAAAAGTCCATCTGCTTGGTTGATCATATACAAGTGAGTGACAGAAACAGCCAGGACTCCGAAGCCCTGGAGAGGCTAATAGCACCCCTTCTGTTAGATTCTCCATACCCCAAATCATTCTCAACCAACTCCTACCTTTGCCTTGCTTTATTGTCCAATAGTAGTATGTGCGGTTCTTTGGGGGGACAGCCTTAGACCACTTTGCTAACAAATACAAAGCCCAAAGTCTATCCTCCCAAGGCATAGGATTCAGTGATGTGAATATGAAATAGGCTTGAGGTGACTGCGAGGGATGACCTATTCCGGAACTCTGCTCTTCCAGAACCCAACACTGAGGCTTGCTTCTGGAAGCCTGGCCTCACTGCTCTCTCTTAGCCTCCTCCGCCTTCCATGCTACCCCCACCCAGCTGCTTCTGCTACTTTATCTCTCACTTCCCATCACCCACTTGATAAATCAATACACAGTTCCTTCTCTTAGAATTCTACTGAAGCCCCAGTGTGTCTCAATTCCTCTTCTTTTTTCTTCGTTTTGCTTGTTTGTTTTGAGAGCTGTGTGGCTCTGGATGTTCTAGAACTCACTCTGTAGAGTTCCAGGCTGGCCTCAAACTCACAGAGATCCACCTGCCTCTGCCTCCCGAGAGCTGGAATTAAAGGCTTGTACCACCACCACCCGGCTCGATCCTCTTCTTCAGTCTGTGAATAATAGTTCTTTTCTCACAGGGCTTTTGTGATTAGATTAGTGTGAACATGTAAAGAGCTTAGGACAACTGCTGGTAACCACTGTGAAAGTCAGGGCTGAAACAATGCTCTTGTGGTGTTAAGATGAGACAAATCAATATGAAACCATCATCTTTCACCAACATCACATCTTCTGATGGGAAAACACAGAGTTTAAAGTTTGTATAGGCTATATACATTATATACATACTACATATAACATGGAATATGTGTATGTTTTATACACATGTGTATACATATATACATACATATACACGAGTTTAGGTTTAGTATGTCTGACTCAGAACATCCGGGTTGCATGTCAACTTTGCATTTCTTGATATGGATATGCATGCTTATGTATATATATGGGTGTGCACAGTTAAAAAATATATATTCACCCTCAGAGATCATTCATATACAGTATGCATCTAAGTTAAAATGGAATCTCAGTAACAAACCTAACCTAAATGACGTGTACATGTGTGCGTGTGTGAGCGCGCTTGTGCACATGCATGTATAGGTGATGAAACCGTTAGAGCACGTGGTACACACAGACCCCTTAGTCATCCCAAGGAAACCATGCCGTTGCTTCAGCTGCAGCCCATCTGTTGAGTGCACAGCCCACAGTAAGCTTGGCTCTCATGGTCCATTTGTTTGTCCCATCCTGACACAGCCAAAGCCTCCCGTCTTTCCTGCAGAAAGGTGCACCTCCTGCCACGTTGTCAACAGCACCATCATCTTGCTAATCCCTCGAGGCCACACACTTAAAATCATTTATTTCCAACATGGCTTCCCCAAGCCAATCTATCACATTTTTGTCTATTGTTTTTCCATGAGATCTGGCAGATCTCCTGTCTACAGCTGCCACTGTCACCTACTCTGTGGTGCTTCCTGTTTAGAGACTCCCGTTGCTGACTTACTCTTGGAACGTCTTGCCTCTTCTGTCTTCAGATCATTTGCCGGTAGAGCATTCTTCAGCGTGTTTCAACACCTTTCACTCTTTGCTGCCACGTGTTACTTGGTTTACTTAACAAGCAAGCGCACAGTGCTGATCTCCGCTGGGTATTGGCCTAAGTGTCTTACAAACTTTTGCGCTTGTTAAAGGTGGGTGCCATGATTGGCCCAGTTTTGCAGATGAAGAAATGGAGATATATAACTTGCCAGATGGAATGTGCCCAATAAGTGTCAGAGATGGATGTCAAAGTCACAGTAGTCTGGCTCCAGAGCCTTTGCAGCAATGAACAATGCAGCTTCGTGACTGGTCCCCAATCATCGTGGCTATCATTGTGGAGATCATCCATCTCTACTCTTTTCTCAAACTCTTGGCTCTAAGCAATTACCATGTCAGAGTTTCTGTATGAGATGAATGATGAAGGATGAATAGACCAAGAGCTCTTCTCTGAACAGAGGTGGACAACCTGCCTAGGAAAACGTTGGGCTAACACTGGGATGGAGGTGAGTGACCTTGTTATGAATGAAAGGGCTCCGATTATAAATTGCCACCTAATGTCCCAGAGACCCTCAGATGATGACTGTCTTAGGATACAAGAATGACACACCAAATCTGGATACACATTTAAATCTTAAATTCTTTGAGAATTACAAATAATTCTTCTGCTATCAGTATGTTAATATGTATATTTCATATGTAGAGCATGAGACCAAATTCTTATTGAACTTCAAATAAATTATAATATAATTTTACCAGGGTTAAAGACTTTTATTCATTTCCCAATATCTGCCCTAATTATATTCTAATTAATTAAAAACACAAATTGAAGAAGCCTTAATGTGTTCCTTAGGTATGAACGGATAGTGGCTGGAAACGTCAAACAAAACAGAATTACTAGGAGTGGTTTCAGCGAACAGTCACTGGCGCAGTTCCAAAAGGAGAGGACAAGCTAAGGGATATGAAGAGTGTGGCACTATAGCTATTAAACTTCAGAAAATAAAAAGACTTTTCAAAAAGATGCTGTTCACTCAGCAACTGAAATGGCTTAATAGAGCAAAATAAAAGTATACCATAGAGAGTGTTTTATTGAATCTCTTCAAAATAATTCAATTATAGACCTGTACAGTGGGCACAGACAGTGGTTATTCAGTTAGGAAAATGGAGGCTTTTAAATTTGCTTTCATTTTGAGTCCAAAGGGAGGACATTAATTCCTTCACATTTTTCCCCTTGGGAGAATTAAAGCAAAGAATTTAATTCCATTACAACCAAAACTTAATATCAGCATGGCTTCCCCTATTGGATCAATATAACCTACATCAGAGTTATGGGCCACAGATGAGCTGGTGGCATGAGATCGAGCATGGCGGGGACAGAATAGCATAGTCAAATTCTCTTGGTCAAAATTTGTGCAAGGTTTAGATAATGATGAGGTCTGACAGGACTCCCTCAAGATTCTGAGCAGAGTGGCGGCGAGCCTGATGTCTGCTTCATAGTTCCACTCCTGGCTGCAGTCCTGGCTCTGTCACATGTGCTCCAGTTTCAATACCTTGTTCCTAGTGGTCCACCTGAAAGACCGAATTCCTAGGCAAGATCTTGAACAGCTCAGTTAAAAAGCCAGGGTCCCTCTGGTAGCATCGATAGTAAGTACGTGTGTTGTATGTCAACTTCAGGATAAGTAATTATTATTTAATTCTTTCAGATCACATTTTAATCAGGTATAATATAACATCGTTAAAATGTAAATGCAGTGTGGGTACTTATAAGCACACAAAGTCATATTTGTTTTGGTGAACGTAGAAGTGAAAACTTTGGGGGAACAAAGAGCACTGAGGGACAGGAGAGTGGGGAGAAAAGAGAAGGTGATGTGGTGTGTGGTATGAGGAGGGAACATGTTCAAAGTCCATGCATGAAAACCTCCCTATAATTAAAAAGTGCGGCCAGGTGTGCTGGCACACGTCTTCAATCTCAGCACTTGGGAGGCAGAGACAAGCACATCTCTCTGAGTTCAGATGATGACAACCTGGAATACAAAGTGAATTCCAGGCTGGCCAAGATTGCACAACGAGACCCTGTTTCAAACAAAACAAAGAATGTACATCCAGGGAGGACATTAATGAGTAAATTAAAGTTAGCAGAATGTTAGCAAAGCGGAAATTCTCAAGCCCAGAGGCAAGTTTAATCCACAGTATGTTCAAACAGAACACAGTTGCTGTGAACAAGAAAATTGCCTCTAAGCTCCCTGAAGCTAAAAGAGAAAAGATCTTGCTATGGAAGACTCAGGTTCATTACCATCAGGACAGATCTGTTTTTCAGCAGAGACCTGGTCATTGTAAGAACTGGATCTAAGAGGAAACTCTGTAGTTCCTGGTAAAGGAAATCTGGTCAGAATCATTTTTTCTCCTGTCAAAGTTGCCCTAACATTCCAATCACACTGCTTGTTCCTTTCTCCAAATGACTAGCAGCTTCCTTATGGTTTTCATTTCAAAAATATTCGCTGAGCACCTACACCTACTATGTACACAAAAGCTGTGTGAGCTCCTGGGAAATACAGCTATAAACAGAGCAAATATTGCTGTCTGGAGTCTTAGCACTTGATGAGTCAGAAAAGAATGGATTGCTTTGAATTCACACACACATATACACACACATCCATGTAATAAATGAGACAAATGTGGTCAATGCTATAATAAAAAACTACAAGATACTACAAAAAGTGGCTGCTTATTGTATCCAGAAAAAAATCAGAGAAGGCCTCCCTGGGGAAATAAAGTTTGTGCTTGGAGCAGAAGGTGGTCTAAGCACCGTGTCACTTAATGCTACATTGTATCCTGTTGTTTTCTGACCTCGTTTTCCTAACTTGCCTGTGGATGCTGAGCTCCTATAGACATCGATCATCTCTCCTTTGTATCTTCCATCCTGTCTCCGTTACACCAGGGATGCTGTACTCAATCCTCCATGAAGCCTCAATTGAATCTAATGCATTTGGATGGAAGTAGACTATAACTTAACCTGACCCCTGCCAAGAGTTCAGCAAGGAAAACATAGTTCCCTTTAGCTCCCAACTCTTCATTCTTTGAGTTAGGGGTTGCTGTAATTGACAGGAAATTCGAATCTATCTTCCAAGCACTTTCTTCTTGTGACATGTTTTAGGCAGAGGTCAGAGTTCCCCTGGAGAGAAATTAAGACAGGAGTGCTGGAAAAGCGCAGACTTTGGGGGCACGCTGGGAGTTTCTCTCTGCTTGTTGCTTTCCTCTGGCTTGCTGGTATCCGATCCTCCAATGGTCCCTCTGTGCAGACAGCCCATGCCGCACCTGCAGACTGGCGCTCTGCTTCCTTCCATAATGAGCGGCTCATGATTCACAGATACAGTGAAATTGCTTTAACATTCAACTGCAGTCACTGGGCCAGGCCCCGTCTCTCTCCCTTTCTTCTCTTTCCCTCCCTCTTTCTTCTGACTTCTAACACACACACTCTCCTTTTCTAGCCCTACTGGCTCTTTTCACAGGATGTAGAGATGATAAAACCTGATACTCAAGATGCTGTGTGACCCGAGGCCTCCTGGAAATGGTTATTATGTGATCAGTGACTTAACCCCGGCCTCTCTGCTGCCCAGTCTGGAGATTTTTTCTGCCTGAAGCTACAAAAGATGGGGTTGGTCCCTCAGAGAGTATCTGCGTATTTGGGGGAGCACAGCATGTGGTGCAAGGAGAGGAAGTTTGACTGAACAAAAGAGAACTGTTGTCTTAGTTAGGGTTACTCTTGCTGTGATGAAACACCGTGGCTAAAAGCAAGTTGGGGAGGAAAGGGTTTACTTGACTTATACTTCCATATACTTCAATATCAGAGGAAGTCAGGACAGGAACTCAAACAGGGCAGGAACCTGAAGGCAGGAGCTGATGCAGAGAGGCCATGGAGGGGGGCTGCTTACTGGCTTGCTCCCCGTGGCTTGCTCAGCCTGCTCTCTTATAGAACCAAGGAATACCAAGCCCAAGGATGGCCTCACCCACAATGGGCTGGGCCCTCATCAATCACTAATTAAGAAAATGCCCTACAGGCTTGCCTACAGCCCAATCTTGCAGAGGCATTTTCTTAATCAGGGGTTTCCCTCCTCTTCAATGACTCTAGCCTGTGTCAAATTGATATAAAGTTATCCAGCGCAGCTAGTGCCCTTATCTGACTCAGTGGAATAAATAGCAAGGGAAGATGTAAGCAAGGAAACCTGTGGGAGTGGCCAGTCAAGACTGAAAATGAAGAAGAGCCTTGGTGAAGAGACAAGAAGAGACAAGGAGGCCAGAAAATGAAGATGTTCAGGGCAATGAGAGGCAACAGCGTAAGGGAGAGAGCTTGTCTTGGGCTTATCTGGAAGGAAAGGGTTGCAGTTGAGGGTCGGAGTCTGCTAGCCGAGCAATACCAGGCACAAGGATACTCCATGGGATCCCGCTTTCAAATGACCTTGCTTCTTGAGCTATATTATCTTGGGCAGATGATGACCTTTCTGTGAGACTCTTCGCCTAACCCGTGAAATGAGGAGAAGAAACCAGAGGCTGCAGCTCTCCAGTCACGACAGCTGTTGTCATCTCTTCCATTACAGCAGCGTGAGAGACCTGGCAGGCACCGGCGACTGTTGTGATGACCATTGAGGAGGTAGATGTATGTGCTGGCCGTGAAAGTTTGCTTACAAGACAAAGTACAGTCCATCAGCGAAGACTGCCAACAATGTCCTTTGCCACAACTACAAACATTGGCTGGACATTAAAGAGTCCCCTTTAGCATCGACAGCCCACATGTGGCCAGAGCATATATCCTGTGCTTATTTTCCTGGACTTCCTCTTATCGCAAAATCGGTTGGCTTCATTCTTTGGGAGGTACAACCTGCCAATGGAAACATGAGCTTCCTCTTCCCTTAGGCCAAACCAGCTATGCTATGGAAAGAAAAACAGGCCTGTCCCGTCAGTGAGCTGAGCTGCCATACAGCCCCGGTTTCAGGCAGGCAGAAGCTCCAAGGCTGGGCCCGTGCGGTGATGGTCTCCGGGTGAAGAGCACATTCGTGATGATGTGGATTTCTATTTACACCATGGCAAGAAAAACGGCTGCATGGGGTCTGCACTCCCTGTGACCCCGACGACGTTATTGTTAGGACCACTCATGCCAAGTTGGATGACTAACACAGATGAGAAAGGCCTCAAATAAACTAAACAGAGATGTCAAAATAACCGGTTGGTCAGATCCCATCTGGAATACTGTTGAGCTGAGGACGCCATGTTTTAAGAGAATACTCTAAACTCGTGTCCCTACAGATAGCAACAAGATGAAACAGTGATGATTTCTAGAGCATGGATGTCCTGAGGACTGAGCAAAGAGCTACAATGCACTCCATGCATCCTGGTCCCTAGGATGCTCGTCACGGTCCCATTAGACTGCTTATGTGGTCCCTATACTCTAGCTGAAAAGCAACAGAGCTTCCCTAAAGCCACAGGCAGCCAGCTCTGCAGATGGTTCACTAGCTCCACGTGTATCCTCTGTAACTCATAGATATGAGATGTGGCTGCTGGTTTTTCAGAAGTATCTGGAAACACTTGATGGTGGTTGAGAAGGAGAACATCTCATGCCCAAACAGACACATTATCTTCACCATACAAGAAATCTTTTTAAAACTGTCGTATTGCAAACTTTACTTCCAGGGTAGAAGGCTTTTGGAAGCAGATTTGACAACGTAAGTAGGAATTCATTAACAGCCTGAGTCGACTCACACACAGAGAAATTCACAGGCTTAGGAAGTTCTGACTATTCCGACACAGTCAAATGTGGGCCTTATGCTCTTATGACAGGGACACGGAGGTTTTCCCCACCATCAGTGACAGCTCACCATTTACTAAGGTGTCCACAGAGCCCAGACTCTGGACATGAAATTGCCATGTGCAGTGGGCATTATCAGGCTCTGATACGTGCCCAGCAGGCAAGCATTCACACAGAGCTGTGCCTAAATGAAGCCTTCTTTGATCTCATGTGATAAAGCTCAGCTCGAAGGAGCATACACAAACATAAACAGAGAAACAGAGAAACATGCGGTGTGTATTGGCTCACGCTGCTAAAGAATCCAGAGGCAGATGGGGCTGGAAACAGCACTGTGAAGTGTTACTTGATCTGGGGAGACAAATTGGGATCTATCTAAGTTCTTCTCAGCTCTCAGCTCTCTGCCCTGTCTTGGCTGATGGGTTCTCAGGCGCTCTTCTTAGAATGGCTAGTGATATCAAGATGACAACTTGGACTTCTGAGGCATCCAGGGGCATTGCCAGCAGGAGAAATAATAGCAAAAAACTTCCGTGAGCATGTTTGACCTTGCAGCCTCAGCAAGCCCTGTGGCCAACTTCATAAAATGGGTATAGGTTGTGTGTGTATGCCTAGAACCAGCCATGATGTTCAGTGAAATAGGATAATAAAAGTGGGTGTGGGCCAGTCCACTTGCAAATTCCCTTAGAGCCACTCAGACCCCGGGGACAGAAGAGACCAGTGAACCTCTTTCCCCATTCAGCTGTTGTCATTGAATACACACTGTGTGAACAGAGTGTCGTGCTGAGGACCACAAAGCATGTGAAGATGTCAAGACTGCCACATGTGACAGGTGATGGGAAGACAGGTTCATTTCCCATGAGTGACGTTTAGAAGCTGACTAATAAACACCATTCTGTCTTAATGTAGAAACTGTTGTATTATAAACTTAGAGACCCTACCACTGATGATTTTAACCTCTAGCCTCCATCCCCATCCCTGACTCAGGGATGCTTCACACAGTCTAGCAGGTCCAGACCAGAGTATTGAACTAAACACTATAAGGTCACTAAAAACACCCCCCGACAAAAAAAAAAAAAAGAATTACCCTTCCCAACTTGCCAGTGATGCCGTGGTCAAGAAGAAATCCTACTCTAAAAAGACATGTGAATCTGCTTCTATGATGTCCTAAAGTCTCCCAGGTGAGGTCGAAACTCTCTGGCTATTAATACCTCATGGCAAAGCTCTCAAAAGTGCACTACATATGGAGACAAGAGACAGAGTGCCTGGCCTGGTTCTATTTCCACAGAACCCGCATACCCTATCCCTTAGAAATTCATTGTTACTAAGCAACCCAGCTGGAACTCAGGCCATGTTACCTTCCAGCTTCTAGGTTGACCCAGCAGTCGGTAACCCAGAGTCGCTGGAGATGTGTACCTGCGGCAAACGGCACGGCTAACTAATGAAGTGCCCAGGGCTCCTGTCAAACTCACATCTTTAATTGGCTGAGAGACCTCACTTCATTTCAGAACTATTCGCTCGCCTCTCAGATGGCTGTTCCAGATGTCAGGGACAGCATCCCGTTGCTGATTCAGGAACCGGGCCAAAAACAATTTGCTGGATGTGCTCCAAGAAATTGACTTCACACTCTGTGGTGGGCTGGTCGGTCAGTGTGGTGTCAGGATTACAGTTGAGTTTATGTTGGGCTGACTTCCTCAGTCTGTTGAGGCTCAGATTGTATCATGTCAGAAACTTTGATGCAGACGGACAGACAGATGGACAGACAGAAGGCCAGAACTTGAAGGATGTCATCAAAACTAGTTCGTTCCACACCAGTAGGGCTTCTGTCCACCTCTCTGCTCATTCTGAAATTTCGAAAATCTGCAACATGACCATTTTATTTATTCAGTTTGTCAGTAGTGAAAGAAATCAAGCCATTTTCTTTTTGACTAAATCAGCATCGCTCTTTACTTAACCTGGCAGTTTTCAACCTTGACTTCAGTGTAGAACTGCTTGTGGAATTTTATACATTGTGATGATCAGGCCAATTAGCACAAGAAGTAAGTTAGACTTTCTGGAGGTGGGATCCAGGCAGCGATACTGCTAAGAGCTCTCTTAGGGGTTCTGAAGTCACCCTGCGCGCATGTCTACACCTCACACTGTGTCCTCACGATAACAAATCCTACAGGGTGCTTGGTCTATAAACATGACCTGAGCCTTTACCATCCAAGGAGGGAGGAAGGGAAGGGATGGATAGAAGGGGAGCTTATTTGCTTTTGACTGCTGTCATGGGCTGTTGTTCTTGGAATGGGGACATCTCTGGGGACGTCTCTGCCCTCCCTTCGTGGCAATCAGGTAGCCACTCAGTTCTCTCGTGCAGCAGCTGCTACAAGGAAAAGGGCGTTTCTTGTCATTTGTGCATCTGGAAAAGAAGTGGACATTTCAGATGCGCGACTGTCACCAGAGCTGGGGTGCACGCTTTCTCGTGTTAGTACCTGCTTGTCCATACTAATAAAAATACATAGTAAGAGCCACTTCTTGGTGCCGTGGAGCAGAGGAGAGTCTGTCAATTTCATGGCAGCCATTTAGACTGACAGTCATAACTTTTATACGTGCATACGTCCTGAAGAGTGGGCCCTGACTCTGTGAGGTGTTCTAAAACTCTCTCGGCTCAGAAGAACCAGTATGACAGTACACACTCCCCAAGCTTAGCTTGCCCCAGAGCAGTGGGCCACGCACAGAGAGTCACAGTTCCTTCCTCTCTGGCCAAGGACGTTGTCCTCCAGCCATTAGCTCCTTAACCGGAACTAAAACTACACTTGAAGCTTTGCAGACTCCACCTAAGAATTGTGTTTTTATAAGCTTAGGTCCCCAGGACAAACTATTCCCTGGAATTAATGAGCTCTGGAGAGCAATGTGTCTGGAGTCTGCACACAGGCAAGCCCACCTATCCAGCTGGGGTCCAGGTCACCTTTTCCAGAGGCGACGCCGAGGCTCATTGGAAAAGGTCACTGTCAATGGCTCACTGTCAGCCTGTGTGAACACAGGAACACTGGATATCTTTCAGACCTTGAGGAGAGGCAACGGCAGGCACGCTGCGAGGATGACCTGGAGCAGGAAGCCCACTAGGTGAGGCCTCCCATCCCAAGCAAACTTCACTTTTCCACGCTCTCAATTCTGTCTCCAGGTCTCACACTTATTCGTAGAGGTAGAAAGGTGAATGAGAGCCATTGAGGATGCTCGGGCACCTAATCTCCATTAATCTTTAGAAAGCCTCTAGTACACGATGAGTTAACATTTTTATAAAGCTTGGATCTCTTGTCAACGGATCTTTACACTGCGTTGCTTTTTCATATTTTCATAGGCTGAATGTATCAATGTGTTTAAAATAAATATTTAAAAACATACAATTAAAAAAAAACTAAGAGTTTGACTATGTCTGTCATTTTAAGTTCTACTTGGCACACGAGATTTGTCCCCAGTGGTGGGACAGCCTGACATTTCAAGGCCCGGGTGCAGGTTACAAAGAGCGGGTAATAGTTAGCATTTCCATCTCCTTAAGCAGTTCTCTTTCAAGGTTGTGAGGCTTTGTTTGGAGGCCTCTGGCTGTTCTGAAAACTCTGGAAGTGGTCAAGGTCTCTCTCAAACGCTGCAAGGCCAAGGTGAAAGGGCAGAAGATGGCTATCGCAAGGGGTCACTACTCAGGGGAAGTTTATTTCCCAGAGCTTCTCTGCTTTAGGGGCGATGTATACCAGCCCCTTAGTCTCTCCCTGCTTAACAGTCATGTTTAATCTCCTTGCCACTGGCACTTAGGCAAGGCTGTATCCCTTTGGAGCGATTCCTACACCACAGAATGCAGACAGATGGGGCTGCTGGCACAAATCCTCTCCTTCGCACCTCCCATAACTTAACAGAGCCTCGTTTCAAAGGCTGCTCATCAACAGCCCCACATCCCACTCATTAGAATCCAAATTGCCACATCCTTTGAGGGCATCTTAGACCCTGAGTTGAAGATTTGAAACATAAACCATAGTAGAAAATTCTGTGTGATGCCCTGGTACCCGACTAGAGTACTTCCTGTTGATATGGAGAGTGGGACTGCCAGGCTAGGTGATGAAGAAACCCAGTTCTACAGAACTAGACGGAGCGTCAGTCTCCTTGTCCTAAGATGATCACAAACTTGGTGGCACAAGACAGCACAAATTTATTAGCATAGCACTCTGGGGGACAGAATTCCAGTTTCGTGTCTCCTGAAGCTCCAGGGAACCCCTGCTTTTGTTCCTTCCCCGACATCTAGAGGTCATCCATATTCCCTCGCTTTCCTGGCTTGTGACCCCCCTTCCTCCTTCTTCAAAGCCAGCTCCTCTCACTCTACCGACTAGGATTCCCTCCCTCGAATGGGATGACTTTGATGATCCCACCAGGGCCAACGCAGATAAACCAGGATTGTCTGATTAGCAGCCCCAGCTCACTCTCATCGTATAATCTAGCGAGTTCACAGACTTGGCGGATTAGGATGCGGGCATCCTTAGGCACCACCAAGATGCCTACCACAGAAGGCATGTATAAAATATCAGCAGGGATCAAGCCATCCTTTATTGAGAGACTTTTCTGAGCATTAATTTCTCCAGAAATAGAAAGAGACATGATTAAAGAAGGCTGTGTGATAAGAAACATGATGGAGATCTGTACAAAGGGTGACAAATGACTGACCCCACTTGGGTGGCACAGAGCTTGGCACAGGAAGGCCCTCGTGTTAAAATAAAGTAGGTGTCAAGGCATTAATTCTTGTTCAAGAATCTCGCTTGCTTTACCACTTTGCCAGAGTGGCAATAATGAATGGACAAATGGATTAATGTGTCATCCTCATCATAACTACAGTGAGCTGAACACCTACTATGCTCCACATAGTGGTCTAAGAAGCTTTGCCCATGTTAATCCTCCCTGCCCCCCCCCAACAAGGAGCACCAGGAGTAGGTCCATTTGGTATAGCTGGTATTGGCTCAGAGTCTGCACAACTGACCCAGGTACAGAGTTCTAGAAGGCGTCACTCACCCTCCTTCTAGTGGCCAGTGTCATAGGAGCACAAAGATATCTAATGAAGTTGGCTCTTACAATGTGTCTAGCTTCAAAGTCTGTGTTTAGGAAGAAAAGGACAAGAGGAAGTGTGGCCTAGTGGGGTTCTCCTCAACCTTAGGGTGGTCAGAGCCACCAGAGGACTCATCAAAAGCCAGATGGAGTCCATTGGAGGATCCCCGGCAGGTCTGAGGTAGACTAGTAAAAGCACGTGTCGACCGAGCTCCAGCCGATCCTGACTCTGCTCTGAGATTCACTAGCATAGGGCAACTGAGGACAACTGAGGGCAACTGAGGGCAACTGAGGCCTCAGGCTCTGCTTTGCCTCTGGCTTGTGCTGTTCGCCAGCTGTGTGACTGTCAACAAAATCTCAGTCTCTCTAAATTGAGTTTCCTCAATTTGATGAACTTACGCACCCAAAGTAACAAGCAATAAACATTCCATAGTGACCGCTGGTTGCCGGTCTCCTCCACTCTTGAGAAAGGCTAAAGCTCAGGACGATCCTTCTGGAGGCTACAACAGGCTATGAGCTGCCCTGGCTGGTCAGATCTAGATCCCTAAGCAGAGGCAATAGAAGAGATGATGCTCTTCCAAAGGATCCAGCATTTTGAACTCTGATCTTGGCCCTCAACAGCCATGCTAACAAGATAGCAGTAAACCAGAGCATAGCTCAGGCCTGCCTTGCCCCGTGAGCACAGTCTTGGGCTTCCACACAGCCTAGTGATTAGCTTTATGTTTGGAGGTTCGCCCTCTTCTCCTTGGACAACACTGCACTGCTCTCTATTAACTTCTCCCAGGAAGGTTGGTGGGCAGGTAGCTTTAAAACTTCTGCAGCTGCAAGCCCTGGGTGGCTGGTGAGACCTAAAGAAGAAGATTGGTGAAGTGAGCATGTAAATGATTGTGCTTGTATATGTGTGTTTGTGAGTGTGTGTGGGAGGAGGGGGTAGAGGCCAGAGGATGATCTGACATCGGGACACACACACAGTCACACACACACACACACACACACTCACACATCATCATCATCACCACCATCATTTAGGTCTCAGGGAAGGAATAAGTAGTGGCACCCAGCCTCTGCCATAAACCCAGGTACATTTTAACAAGGACACCTACGAATGGAGCACACATGTGTCCAACTCACTAGTTCAAAGAGAAAAAGCTGAGGAGAAACTCCTCTTCCAAACTCCAGCTCAGGGATTAGCACCACACAGAGAGCTTGCCTCCTAAACTCGGCAGTCATTGTTGAATTTAGCGGCCATTCAGCCCATGGGGGATATGGGAAACTCTTAGAAGAACCCGCTGTCATCTATGCATCATCCTGAGGTTCATCAGAGGCTAGGACCAGAGAGCCCCGTTGTCAGCAATGATGCACACAATAGGCCCATGCCAGGTTTCTCCAGGGGCTGCCAGACTGCGCTGCCCAATGGACCAGGAAGGGCTCACAGCTGGCTTTGAACTTCTGTTGCACATTCCATTCCACTCCCCCGGACTCGAGCCACCAAATGTATTCCATAAGGTCCTAATAACACAGTTACAAAGAAGACCCTAGAGCAAACAAGAATGCTTTGCTTACCAAGTCAAAGAGCCCTTGGAGGTGGGCCCCAGAATCAGCCTCTCTAGGTTTATGAGCACAGCGAATTTATATGGTTTCACATATCAAATCAGAATGGACAGTGTGTGACGTTCACAGACCCTCCCTAACAATGTCAGTCTTTCTTAGCGTACAGTCATACGCCCACAGCATTGTTAGGTTTGACTTATTTAGGAACTAGATCAAGAATACAAGAGGAAAACACAGTTGGTAGTGCACCCTAACTGCCTAACTGTGGCTGTCAGATGGAGGGAGAAACAGGTTCCTCATGGATGTGTCCACACCCTGCACGTGTTTTCAGATGGTCTTTAACAGCCTCACCAGATCCCTCCACACCCCGTGAAGCCTTTTGTCTGTCTGTCCTTTTGGCTTCCCTAAGACTTTGTAAGTACAATCCTTTTGGAGTACAGCACCACACCCTTTAGTCTGATGAAGTCCTATTTGTCCTTCAAAGTATTTGTTTGTATATATATATATATGTATATATATATGTATGTATATATATATATATATATATATAATATATCCCAAATAAATTAGTTGCTTTTCTCCTACCCTGATCAAATACTTCTTTTGAGCAGGTTTATCCTAATAAACTGTGACCTGTTTGTCTTTGTATTTGTGTCCTTAACTATACTGCGAGTTCACCACGTGGAGAAATGCCTTCTTTATTTCTGTATACAGTGGGATGTGGGGGGAAATCACGAGTGTGGCTGAATTTCAAAATGACTTGAAATTAATGTTATCTTCTCATGAACAACTAAATCCGAGATTCTGGAACTCACACTGTTGGGAATCCAGCCTCCTCTGTGCAATGGCTGATTCCTATCCATTTGTCCAATCCTTCTAAGGAACTTGGGACTGCAAAAACTGCAGCTTCTACTTAAGCGGGGCGAGGTAAGAATTACCTAAAATTCACTGTCGGGCTTGGGAAAGCAAGGATCTCACTGGATCAGAGAAGTCATACAGGAAACCCTGTCTAAGCCACACAAAAGCCTAAGTCATATCAGCGAATTCTGGGCTCTCCCAGACCCACCAGGCTATGTCTACTGAGCTCTTGTGAGTAGAAGGGATAGAATACTTTGGCAGAGAATATTTAAAGAATCTGGGAGGGGTACCTGGGCCAGTTGGGGTTCATCTACAAGGTGAATGGACTTGGTCTTCGAGTGGAACTTCATATGTCTGATGGAGACCCACCCTGAACTAGAAAGTGTTGCCCACTCTGGGGAGTGTATCCCTCTGTCCATTCATCCTTTGGGATGCTAGTGGGGCATTTGTACAAATGCCTATGTATCTATTAGATGCAAATCTTAGCATTTGTAAGTTACTGAAGTAATAATCACCCAGTAAAGCTGACATAGGCAGGCCTGTACACCAAGGTGGCTCACGTCCAATAAGAAGCAGCCAAATTTATGGTGGGTGGAGACACAGCTTCTGTTGTAGAATGGCATCCTCCAGGAATGACAGGGCCATGGCCATTGTCCTCTCAAAGTGTCAGCAGCTGGGATCACCAGGAGGCCTGCACAAGTTTGAGTGCATCAACTTCTCCTCACAGAGGTGGAGAGCTCATGTGTTCCAGCCCAAGGATCTATAGAGTTAACAGTTACTAGGGGAACCGACTCACTGGGCCTCAACCTTCCTCAAGATCCTTAGGCAGTTAACAGTTATTACAGAAGAGGAATCACAAGGCTCTGCTCCTCCCCAAACGCAGGCATTAATGATTGATAGGGGGAGGGACCTACGAGGCCAAACTCCTCCCCAAGCATATACAGACAGTTGCTAGGGGAGAGAGTGTTTCCTTCAGTGGTGTAGCTACCAGGAGTTGCTCATGCTCCTGAAAGTAACCTCTCTTTGGGCTCCCGTGTAACCCGAACTAAAGTCACAGTTTCAACAAGCTGCACCGGCTGCAATCATTTCTTCATTTCTCTCATCCGTGCTCTGCATTCTGGATGAGAAGATGCTTTGTTCATGGCTCCTCAGACAGAGGAGCCTCACTGAATGACACCACCTAGCGGTCACAATCGCTGGCTCTGATGCTGTGCAGACTGGCTTTGACTTGGTGACATCATACCTCTTAGCAGTGACCCTGAGTCTGTCTCTGTTTCCCACTCCTTACAATAGTGACAGGGCTGGGGACGCGGCTGCATGATGGAGCAGCTACCAACCACGTGTAAATCCTGGACTTGGAGCTCCAGGGCCAAACAAAAACTCGATCAAGCTTTTCGTAGGGCCAACAGGTCCAAGGAAAAACACCCTGACCCTGACTTGACCCCAAGACCAGAGTCAAGGTTTTAAATCCCACCAGTCCCTGAACTTGCCCCAGAATCAAGCCACAAAAACCCAATCCCAAGCCACCCTGGAAAGCCCCGCCCCCACAAGAAACCCCATATAACATCTGTTCAGTTTGTTTCTGCTTCTCTCTCACCCTAGAGGCAGCCACCTTTCTGGATTTTTGTCTTCCAAATCTCTTGAGTGAGGTTTGTTGTGTGGTGTGACCCTTTCACCAGATCAGAGCTCAGCCGAAGTAACTTCTGTGAAGCCAGACCAGAACTGTACCACTTTGGCTGGGGGAACTTTCCCCTTCTGGAACAGACTTGTTAACACTTGCACTGCAGAAACCTTTCCCTGGTTCAGAGCTACAGCACTTCCACCAGAAGCCGAACCACAGTGCTTACAGTGACATCGTGCTATTCCTTGGCTCCCGACTGCTGGGATACCTTTCCATCCGAGCTCCTACGCCAACAGATAATAGTCTTATCTTCCCCCTTCCGTTATTGTGATTAAACACATGTGAGATTTCTCATTTCCTACAGCATGATAAATGGTCAGTAAGTGTTAGGAAGTATCATTTCTAGGACCATTTTCTTCCCCGCTTCTAGAGGGAGGCTAGTGTGCTGATCTCAGGGTCATCAAGAAGACAGCAACAGCTGGGCGGTGGTGGGCGCACACCTTTAGCACCAGCACTTGGGAGGCAGAAGCAGGTGGATCTTTGTGAGTTTGAGGCCAGCCTAGTCTACAAGAGCTAGTTTCAGGACAGACTCCAAAACTACAGAGAAACCCTGTCTCAAAAAACCAAAAAAGAGAAATAGGAGAAAAAAAGAAAAAAGACAGCAACATGAATGTGGACTTAATTAGAAAACACTGATGACTGATGGGAGCTTGTCCTAGATCTACTCTAAAGTGCTGCAGTTGGAAGGCTAATGGCAGACAGTTTGCTTGGTGGCAATTTGCAGAAGCTAAGATCATCCCTGAGTTACAAAAGGCCCAGCACACTACACAGAGGCCAGATAGCTCCTACCAACCGCATTCCAGTGACCTGGACGTAAATGAGTCAGAAACACATGGGCTAGATTTCCTTTTGAATTCACAGGGGTTTAACAATTAAAAAAGAAGACGTGTTTGCCAAAATGTGTTTTGTAATAAGTCCTGAAATAATAAATGGCTCACTAGGACGGAAACATCAATGAACCATCCAGGATGCTCATTCGCCTCGTGAGACAGAGGTTGAAATCCTCAGGAAATACTTAGAAAGAAATCTGGCCTGACATTCACCGCAAGCCAAAACATAAGTAGATGTGGGAAGGAAGAAGAAATTCTTAACTTTAGTGAGAAGGTGCCTGAAAAGAGCAAAAAAGATGGGCAAGAAAGTGGCAATGTTGCTTCTGGGGACCAAATGCAGCAGTGCATCCTGGGAGACTGAGCTCTACTCCCAGTATTTCTGTAGCTAACTGCTGGGTTTCAGATGCACCCTTGCTTCCCAGACCAGGTTCTGAATATGTGAATTAATGGGATCTCCATTACTTGTCTTCAAAGACCCCTTAAGAGTCTAAACAGTCACAGGCATCCATCACGAGAATATAAGGACTTACATCCTCCTACTGTTTAGTGAGCAAAAATTAGAATTAGCGAGCTTGCTCCCAGGAGCTTTGCTATAAGTCTACCAATAAGACTTCCACTGTAGCAAGAGGTTTCTGCCTCTTTGTAAACACAGGCAAGCTCACATTCTGGCTGGGCTGCTTTAGGAAGGGAGTTTTGGTCCAGCCTCCTGCTCCATCTGTCAACGACAACTGTTAATAATTGACTCTGACAGCATCAAAAAGAAGTTACAGTAAATGAGAGCCTGGAAATAGCTCAGTCAGTAAAATGCACATCTGCCTTACAAACACAATGACTGAGTACAACCCCCAAATTTACAAAAGAGAGCCAGGTGTGGTGGAGCAGGCTTACGATCTTGGGGTTGAAGAAGGTTCCTGGCCTACTTGGAGAGCTTCAGGCCAATGAGAGAATCAGTCTGGGGAAAAATAAATAAATAAGAAGATGAAGGACACCTGAGGAACTTTGTTAGATGTTAACATTATAATAACGTTGTTAGAGCTTTTATTAGCTAATTTTGCCAACTTCCGTGCTGTCACCTGACTGAATATTGGCTATACTAAATAGTCATGCCCTTGAAAGTGATGACAGACGTGAAGGGAACATTCCTATAGATAGTTTATTTTTCTCTGGCAGTTTCATGTTTCTTCATTTTTTTAAAAAATTCAAAGAGAACAATTTTATTAGGGTTTAATAGAAAAACTTCAGGGTAAGCAAGGTGTAGATCTCAGCTGCTGCCTAGAGAAGGAGAATAGAGAAGAGAAGAAAACAAAAGAAAAGAAAAGAAAACATGCCCTGTGAGTTAAGGAGGTCAGCCAGAGGGCAGACGAACAGCCGCATGGGGCCAGGGACTTTGGAGGAAGAGAGGGCAAACTCAAAGTACCAGAAAAAGCATCCTTAGGCACTGGCCAGCATCTGATAGGAAAAGACAGAAAACAGAAGGAAGAAATGCTGCGCTTTTTACATGGAGTGGTGGGAAGACTCAGCCAGACCTCCTGAAAGCTTGTAGTGACTGTGAGGGGTGGGAACTCTGGGGGGCAAAAGCACAGTAGCTCATTAAAGGGTTAATCATCCTACCTATCCCTTCAGTGTGGCTTCAGATGAACCTGCCTTCCTGAGGGGTGGCCATCAGCCCCACTGGCTTAACTCTTGTGTGTTTGGGGTAGCTTGAAGTGCTTCACCATACTTTATATTCTTTTCCATTCTGATCCAAGATTAACTGTAGGCATGACTGCACATGATAATAATGTCTTATTTCTCAGAAAATCTTGAGACAAGTGAGTTGTTTTTCTAAACAGATTTATTATTTTTATTTTGTGTGTCTGAGTGTTTTGCCCGTGTGCACGTTGCAGGCAGTGCCCTTGGAGCCCAGAAGAGAGTATCAGATTCCATTGCACTGGAGTTGCAGATGGCTATGAACCACAGTATAGGCGCGGGTAACTGAACCTGAGTCCTCTGCAAGAGCAGCCAGTGCTCTTGACCACTGAACCGTCTTCTCTTCTCCCCAGAGGAAAGCTAAAGTTCTTTTTCTTGAAAGCCCCCCTGAGATGAAATCATTCAAACTTACTGATAGTTATTTTATTTAAAGTTGGAGATACCAGTGCTCAAAATTGTTTCACAAAGATCATATATATATATTAATTGTCTCTATTATTCTGCCTCATATTACCATTATAATTTTTATAACCATCTCTTGGTTAGAAAAAGACATATTCTTCCGTCAAGCTAACACATGCTTTTAATGTTCATATGAACAGTAAATTGACTTCTCTATTTAGAAGTTTAAAACTTTTATTGTACATAAGAACAATTAAAATGCTTTTTGTACATTATGCTAACAGCTTTTACAATGATCAGTAATTATTGCAATATTATCTCTTACAATGAATCAGTGTACATAGACTTCAAATAAATAATAGAATTCCTACATATAAAACACATAATGAAATTTTTACTCCAAATTAAAAGAATGTATTCCTCCACTTCAAAGCCAGTATTCAAACATTAATATGTTTGAATGGCAATGCTTTGTTTTGAATGATTTTATGATAATTAGATATGCTATAGATGATTGCAGCATACCCTATCATGAATCATTGGGCTTAAGGAGGCCAGACAATGCAGAAGAAGACACTGGACTTTGAAGCTTCTAAAGATGGGACAGCATTCAGCAGCCCCATGGTAGCTTTAGTCTGACCCAGCACATAGCACCCCTGTTGCCTGGTTCAGGTACCTCCTCTCCAGATCTCCTAACAAAGTTCTCTGAACCATTCATTTCTGAGCCTTTAGTTCACAAGTCAGGTACAAGAGGGATACAATGCTGTCTGTTGTAGGGAGAGTTGTCCATATCCTGTGTAGGAGGAGACTGCTCTTTTGTTTCCTGAGCACCCAGCCCAAATAAACACACAAAAACTATATAAATTGTACCACAATTTGGCCTACTAGCTCAGGCTTATTAACTAACTCTTACATCATAAATTAACTCATTTCTATTAATCTGTGTATTGCCACAAGGCTGTGTTCTACCAGTAAGGTTCTGGCAGTGCGTCTTTCTCTTTAGGCAGCTACATGGTGTCTCTCCAACTCCGCCTACTCTCTCTATAAATCCCTCCCAGCCTGGCTATATTATGCCCTACCATAGGCCAGAACAGCTTTATTCATTAACCAATAAAAGTAACACATAGACAGAAGGACCTCCCACAGCACTCCTGCCTCCTCAAAGCAATTTCTCTTTTGAGACTTCCACATGAAGTTTCCTTTCCTTTGGCTCTAACTGCTCTCGTCACCTTACTTTCGAGAATGTGAAAGCCAAGTCGCATCCAGAAAGCAAAGAAAGCCTATGCTTCACTCTTTGCAAAGGCCATCACATCTGAATACATCCAAAGAGCTCTTAACCAAAAATGACAGATGGAAATACATTTCAAGCATGTTAGAAATACTCAACATTCCCGTTGCTTGTGGCCTGGGCTAGGTGGAAACACTGGCAGGAATCTATGTGAACAGGTCTTTATGTCATTCTTATTTGTAGAAACAGCAACAGCAACAACAACAACAACAAAAAACTAAAGAAATATCCAAAAGGGACATAGCTCCTTAAATCATGTATAACCACAAGAGGAAATATTATGTAGCTATTAAAGTGATGTGTACAAGGAGCCATTTATTGTCTTGGAAACATCTTGTGCATAATGGAAGAGCTTTAACAGTATAAAATTTTATGAATCCATGATATATTTTCACCAGTATAAAATATATGACTGACAGTGTTTGCTTTATGTCTTCCTGAAAGTTTCCATGCTAAAACCTGTTCAGCCAAGTAAATGTAGCAGAACTTAGGGCCCCACTGACTTCCTTGTCTGTGCTTTCCAGTCCCTGACTTTGTGGGGGACACAAAGACTCCTTTAGCTCACTTAAACTAGAGATCGACGGTGTTCTTTCTAAAAGGGTAAGTTTGGTTAGGCCACTCCATTTTTAATGGGTTACTTTTATTTTTAATCATGTGTATGTGTATGGCAGAGGGGATGTAAACAGGAGTGCGCGTACCTGACGCGGACCAGCAGAGGGCATCTGACCTCCTGGAGCCGGAGGACCAGGTGAAGTGAATGCTGGGAAACAAACTCAGATGATCTGCAAGAGCAGTCTGAGCTCTCTCACTTCCTGAGCCGTCTCCCCAGCCCAGGGCATGTGCAGGAGTTTTGGTGTGTCTGTGTGTGTGTGTGTATGTGTGTAGGCAGTTTTTGTTTGCTTGCTTGCTTTTTGGTTTGTTTGTTTTTGTTGGTTGCTTGGTTTTCTAAGACAGGGTCTCCGGCTGGCCTTGAACTCGCAGAGATCATCCTGGGGCTAAAGGCATGCACCCTTGTGGCCAGCCCAGGTGTTCAGTTGTAAAAGATTTTTTAACTCTACCCTTGGCATTCTGCTCTCACTCCCTTGACCAGTAAAGCATAATCACTGGAGAGGGTCCCTTAGTGCGCATGGGTATGTATCAGTCACCATAGCTAACACAAGCAGACCCCTAGGGCCTTGCAGTATTCAGTGAGAATAAACTCAAATTCTCAGGCACCATTTACCCTCACACCATGACCTGTGTACAGCTCAGTGACAGGAGTCCCATCAGGGACTCAAGCTTTAACACTGTCTGTCTCGGTTTAAGAAGTATTTTTACTTTTTTACCAAAACCAGTAGCTCACATATTCCCAAGGTGCAATGCTGTATTCTTACATATGACAGTATTTTACAAATTGGAACAATTAGCTTCCATTACCTCATTGTTTTTGTTTGTCTGTTTGTTTTGTTATTCGTTTTTTGGTTTTGTGAGACAGGGTTTCTCTGTGTGGCATTGACTGTCCTGGAACTGGCTCTGTAGAACAGGCTGGCCTTGAACTCAGAGATATACCTGCCTCTGCTTCCCAAGGACTGGGTTTAAAGGTGTATGCTATCACCAGCCAGTTTCTTCATGTTTTTGAAGTGAGAAATTTTCAAAACCATTTCTTCTGCTATTTTGAAATATAAGCTACATCATCAAGCGTGTGCATCCCGCTGTACCACAGAGCATCTGAACATATGCTTCAGATACTGGTCCACACATAACCCCATGTAGTAAGAGGCACGGGCCTGCTTTTGGTCCCGGCAGCCGCCCAGCTCCTGCTGTCTGGTGCCTGGCTAGCTTATGTCCGAAATAATTACACAGAAACTGTATTTATTGAAATACTGCCTGGCCCATGGTGTAGGAGGTGCTTCTTCATTTGTATTGCTTTCATTGGTTGAATAAAGAAAACTGCCTTGGTCTTTTGATAGGGCAGCCCTTAGGTGGGCAGAGTAGACAAAACGAAAGGCTGGGAGAGAGAAGGCAATGTAACAGACGCCATGTTTCTCCGACCCAAGATGGACACTGGTTAGACTCATGCCGGTAAGCCACATCCTCGTGGTGATACACAGATTAGTAGATATGGGTTAGTTTAAAATGTAAGAGTTGTCCAAAAAGAGGCTGAAATTAATAGGCCAGGCAGTCATTTAATTAATACAGTTTCTGTGTAATTATTTCGGGTATAAGCTAGTCGGGCACCGGAACGCAGCCCTCTCCTCCTTACTACAACCCCCCATTCCCTTTTCATCTCTGCCCCAGCAGGGTAGGTTGCCCCCATCCTACTCTGTACCTCTATGTACTCCATTATCCCACACCCCACATGTGCTGTGATCCAGTGGTATTTGTCCTTTTCTTCAGCATCCTCCCGGTCCATCTGCATTGCTCACTGGGTGATCATCAATGACCATCTCAATTGACGTGATATATCCAGTGCTGCCAATACATAGATGACTTTAAAATACTTAAAAATGATTTCAAAAGTAATTAAAGGATGTGAAGTCCATCTAACTCATTTAGATCCCCTCTGTGAGTTGATGGAGGGCTATTCCAGTCCGCCTGTAATGATCTTTTCTGAATTCTCCTTGGTTGATCAGACATTTGTTTTTTTTACTGAAGGATGCTATAAGACAGAGCTCACAAAAGCCCAAGGGCAAGGCTGCTGAGGAAGGGCTTTCCCTTCTCCCACTAGCATTCCTTATCCTCAACCCCCAATCTGAAGTGACGCATTGAAAATCTGTATCATTTCTTATTATTCACCACTCTTACCAAAGATCCCGAACACAAAAGAAAATCAATCGTGTGGTGCATTTCCAGCACCTGTAACAGCGCCTAGGCCCTAGTACCTGAATAACAATAGAAAAGTGCTGAAGGAGCCAATGCGGCCATAGTAGCTCATGGTGACCACGTGTGAGAAGACTTCTGAGCAGCCACAGTACCGAGGACAGCAGCTTTCCTGGGGATCCTCCGATCTGGTTTTGATTTTGCCAACAGGCGGCATTTTGTAACTAACCAGGTTTCCATTGAAAGGACTGATTTACAAATTTAGAATCAACTTTGAAGATAAAGAGATTTTGCGGTTGAGAATCTTTTGTTGTTCCTGAATCCATTGTACAGCGCCCTTTATTTTTTCAGCTGTTCTTGATCTAAGCTGAGGTCCAGTTGCTGTTTGGGGTCTTGGAAGGCCAGCGCAGTGGCAGCAGTATTCATGGCCTGTGCCTGTCGTTTATGCCCTGTGACCTTGGCCAAATTATATATGTATATGACTTGCCTCAAGTGTACCTGTAAATGAAGAGCTTGGGGAGGCCTGCTCTATGTGATAAGGCTGAGAATACCACCAAGTCATACTAAGCTCTCAGTGCCGGCTGATGGCGGCTGTCAGAGAAGCTGACACATTGGCAGAAAGAAAGAAATATATTAATAGGCCCAAGTGTCTACCATGGCTTTCTTTAGAGGCAGAGGTTGAAGGACCATGCCTCTTTTCTTATACTCCCTATTTTCAAAGTTTCAAACAAAGAGCTCATAAAACCAACACCAACAAACCATGGCACGCTCCGTCTACAGGACACTTAAAGCAGGTGGCAGGAGGATTTACTCCATTCGCATCCCTAAAGAGCAGTCTCCAGCCCTGTCAGAATGTCTCACTCTGGTTTACCCGAGGCTGTGCAGATGGGGCATCTGAAGGGAGAGCTGACTCAGCCACAGGCGCGACGATGGATGTTGGACGTTTCCCTCAGGAATTCTTTACATCTGCATGTGGACATTACGGAAGTTAGTGGTGGTCTTTTATTTCTCCTATGCCATGGTAAATGCCGCTATTTTAGGGATTTGGGCTATTTCTAAACTTCTATGCATTTATTTCTTTCAACTCCGCCTAATCTGGTTTTGATTTTATTATTTATTTTTATGTGGATGGGTGTTTTGCCTGAATGTGTATCTACATACCACATGCTTACAGTGCCTATGGAGGCTGGAGGAGGGTTCAGATCCTCAGACTGATGTAAAAGACAGTTGTGAGTCGCTATTATGGGTGCTGAGAATTGAACTTAGGCCCTCTGAAAGAACAATGCTGCTCATAAATGCTAGGCCATCTCTCCAGATGTTACTCAGTCTGATTTAAAGGAATAATGTATAAGGAAAGGGTTGGGGATAAAGCTCACTGCTAGACCACTTGCCCAGCACTCATGAGGCCCCAGGTTCAACACTTAGTTATGGAAATAATAATGATAATGATAATAATAGTAATAATAGCAACAACAATGATAGTAGCAAATGGTTAAAAACCTCGGTTGTAATAAAAGCCAACTTACACAAAGCATAAGACTTAACATCTATTAAAAAGCATGAGACAAGGCCCCAGGTCAGCTATACATACCTGTGGGAGCACATTCTGCTCCTTCAGCCAATAAAGTAAATCAGAAAGAAAAGGCAGATGCAGGGATGCTGTGTTCTGGAGACTCCCTGCTAAGGTTTGGATTGGCATTGGCTTTGCTCCTCCACTAAGCACCCCAGCTCCTTAGGCAGAACTCCCTCAAGCTCTTCCCGGGTCCTAGCACATGTTTCTCCTTATTTCTTTTCAGGACCAGCCCTGAATGCCTGACTTCAAGCTCCAGATACCCCCAGAATGTTCCAGCAAAAACACACTGTTTTTTCTTAATCTTCCCTAGACTTCCACTAGAGTCTCTCCACAAGTATCTCATTTAAAAGGGCCATTTCTCTCCATCTATTTCTGTCAAGACCCTGCGCGATATCAAGGAAAAGGGTTAGAAAAGATATGGATAGCTAAGGAAACTAGGTGGACCTGCACACAGACAGGTGTGAGCATTCCAGTGCTCAAGTTAAAAAGCCCTGAGCATATTGGGTAGTGGGATAAAATTGTTTTTTCTTTACACAGAATTCCAAGTAAGATTTCTGTGTTTCTTTACACTGTGGGAAATTCTTAGTGTCCATGTATCCCATTGCTGTAACACGGGGTCCTTGTAAAGAACGTTCTCAGCATCATGAGAGAACCAGGGAGTGATGGGAACACAAGGGAGATTCAGCACCAGGAAAAAAAGCCACCATGCCCAATCAAGGTGAAGTCACACAGGTTGGGTAACCGGGCCGCTGGCACCTAGTCTGTCTTGTCGGCAGCACTGTCCCCTCTGCCATCCTTCTAGAATGATGCCTCACCCAGTGTGCATTGAATAAAACAGTAAGTATCTTGAAACTTCAGTAGCATCATTTCTGGCCTCCTGCAAATTACAGCTTCCAAGTATACAGTCCCCTGGAAGAGAAACTGGGGTGTTGGAAGACACAGCTCTCCAGCTTGGCTGGAGCCTGGCGTTATCTGAGGGCCTGATTCAATACTGTTGTCTGGCTCCTGTGTCCAGTTTTTCTGAGGTTATCGGTCCAGATTTCAGGCAAGACGTCAGGATATTATGGAACCACCCAGATGACTCTGGTGTGTGGCACAGTTAGAGAACACAGTTGTACAAAGTGTAAAATTAAAGCCAAGAGACAAAGGCCTGGGTGCCATCTTCTGAGCTTTAGTTTCTCCATATAAAGAGTGAAGAGAAAATCACCTGCTTGAGAGGCTGGGGATGTTCTTAGTGGGGAAAGTGTTTGGGGAAAACACGAGGATCTGACCTTGGATCCCCAGTACTCTTGCATAAACTTTCTATGGTGGCATACAGCATAACCCCAGGGATATGAGGGTGGCAGAAGCAGAAGAATCCAAGGAGATTCTAGTCAGTTGGTAAGCTCCAGGTTCAGTGAGAGACCCTGTCTCAAAAATAAGGTGGAAAGCAATACAGGAAGACACTGGACATCATCTTCTGGTCTTCCTATGCAATCCCATAAGCACACACACCTGTATACACACACTCAATTTTAAAAAGCAACTGCCTTGAACACTCCACAGATTTGTTGTATGAATATGTGGTGGTTTGAATGAGAATGGCCTCCATTGGCTCATGCATTTGCATGTTAGTCACTGGGGAGTGGAACTGCTTGAGAAGGATTAAAATGATTAGTGGGTGTGGCCTGATTTAAAGAGGTGTGTTGGTGGGCTGGGCTTTGAGGTCTCGAATCTCATACCAGGCTGTCTCTTTCTGCCTGCCGCATGCATGTCAGGATATATAACTCTCAGCTACTGCTCCAGCACCGTACCAGCCTACTTCCTTCCATTATGAACATGGATTAACCCTCCAAAACTGTAAGCAAGTCCCCAATTAAATGCTTTCTTTTTATAAGACTTTCCTTGGTCATGATGTCTCTTCACAGGCAGTAGAATAGTAACTAAGACAGAACTTAGTAAAATTCTGTTGGTAACTTCTAGCACACTCCTCAGTTATCATCACCAATATTATCAACATGTACATGAGATGGAAATACTAATATACTAACAATTAAATATGAAGACATGAACCCATTCCTTGTTGATTACTCTCACTCAGCTCAGATTTTACAGTCATCACAAAAGTCTTTGACGTTAAAGGCTTTTTGGGGAAATTTCTAGTTCATAGATTACCTCCCACCCATCAAGTTAAAGACACGCTATCACATTCAGCAGGAGACTAAAAGCTTAAAGTGTGAAGGTGAAAAGGCTTTTTTCTCTAACCTGATAAACCTGCTTTTTCATCTTCCACATTTGCATCCTCCCCAGCAGATGTCAGCCTGCACTGGCAACTGTTACCTGCCCCCTTTTGTTCTTCCTCCCTTACTGTGAGTGATCATAGAAGATCACATCTTTCCTTCCCCAAACCCCAGTAGACATTTGTCAGAACTTGGTCTAAAAGAAAGGTCTGTGTTCCGTGTTCTGTATGTGAAACCCTCTGTACATCTTATGAACTATCTTGAACTTTCTTCAGACTCTTATCAATTGAAATAGTCAATAATGTGTATAAATGAAACTGCAATCTTCTATTCAGCTTGAAAAATCTGGTTTTCTTCCAATATGTTTAATGTTCAGATATCATTTAATGTCTACATAATTTTCCAGAATGGGATGTAGGGAGAGTCATAGCAATAAGGGTGCTTCAACCTAAACTATTTTTGAGGTTCCTTTAATTATCACTATACTGCCATTTGCTAGAAAAAAAAATATCTCTTTTGTAATTCTGTAAGCTTTGTCAATCAAGTCTGAAGTCCTTAGGAAAATTATTTACTGGTTCAAAACATAATGCTTGTAATTATTTTTATTATTATTATTGTTATTATCATTCCCCCTCATCAAATCTAGGGCCTTTTATACACTAGGCAAATTCTCTTACTGCAGAGTTTCAGCCCAGAAGCCAGGACTTTAATTGCTGTCACTGCTGCTAGCATCTCTTCAAAGACAGCAGCACTTCAGAGACGACACTCTGCTCAATGTCAGCGTCCAAACTTCTTCACGTAGATCCCGCTGACTGGCTCCGTGGAAATGCCTAAGGAGCCTGTGGGATTGCCAGGAGGAGTGGAGGTAGAGAAGATCTCCCTCCCTGAGGAAGTCACACAGTAATATGGAACAGAAAGTTCTTTAGATAAAGATGTTACAGGAGAGAGGGCCTGCTTTGGGTCCCGGTTAGCTTACTCCCCAAAATAACCACACAGAAATTGTATTAATTAAATTACTGCCTGGCCCATTATTTCTAGCCTCTTATTGGCTAACTCTCACATCTTGATTCAACCCATTTCTAATAATCTGTGTGTCACCACAAGGTTGTGACTTACCAGGAAAGATTCAGCCTGTCTGACCTGGCAGCTTCATGGTGACTCTCTCTGACTCTGCTTTCTTCCTCCCAACATTCAGTTCCGTCTTCCCGCCTACCCTATCACCAGGCCCAAAGCAGTTTCTTTATTAACCAATGAAAGCAACACAAATACAGAAGGACCTCCTACACAATAAAGAGACCCAACAGTATCCTCACAACTTCAAAACCAGCATCAAAATCTCAGTTAGAAAATAAAGAAATTAGGTGTAAATCAAGATGGGATGGGGAATTCAGAAAAACATCTATTTCTAAAAGGAATACTTTCTGTTAGCATCACACCAGATACTACAGTGCCTGTACTTGCTCAATTGGACAGCTCAGAAGTTATATGTAAATTAGCATGACCATGTCAAGAAGCAGCAAATGGGTGTATCATATATTGAAATCTAAGACAGAGCCTCGTGAGTGTAGCTCAGGCTAATCTGAATGCTCAAAACACATGCTTGGCTCACCAAATGTGCTCTTTTCATTTTATTTTACATTATTTCTTTATTTTGTAGAGGTGAGCCATGCCACAGCTCATTTGTGGAGGCAAGAGTTGGGAAACTTATGGAAGTCAGTTCCCTCCTGCCATCACGTGGGTTCTAGAGTTGAACTCAGATTGCCAGACTTGGCTGCAAGTACCACTCTCGCTGAACCATCTTGCCAGCCACAAATATTTTAACTATCATCAACTGAAAGTAGAAACAGGGGGATCAATGAGGCCCATTGTCCAGTCAGTCTTACCTACTTAGGAAGCTCCAACACAGTGAGAGCACCTACCTCATAAAATAATGTGGAAAACCCTGAGGCACCATACTTGAGGCTGGCCTCTGGTTTCTATATGTGCGTGCGCGTGTGCACGGGCAAGTGTGTGCAAACACACACATACCTGAACACATACAAACACAGAAATACACATTCACTCACATACAGAAAGCACTGACTGGGCCTTTTAGAAACTTTATTGAAGGATAATCCCCTTAACACGAAATCTACCTTTCTAAAGTGCATGTTTCAGTGAATCCACCGTTTGCATCTGTTATCCCTATATAATGGAAGTAACATTTTCCTCACCCTCCGAAGCAGTTGAGACCACTCAGCAGTCATTCTTCCTGCCACACCCAAGCCCTAACGCAGCAATGGCCATCTCCATGCATCTGTCTAATTGGGGAATTTGATGGGAAAGGAATCAGAGCAAATACAAAATTTTCAAAATATAAAAAACTCTTGTAGTCTTTTGTTTCTGGCTCATTCCAGTTAGTGTATTTTCAAGTTGGTTTGCAATGCGTGGCTTTTACACTTAGGCCTACGGCCCATTTTGAGTTCACTTTTGCCTGTGTTAAGAGGTAAGAGGCCTCTTCTTCATCGTTTCGTGTGTGGAACTTCAGTGTCTTTCTCCCCTTCCGAAGTCCTGCCCCTGGACTCCTCACTGTGTTCCCCAAGTTTATACTGAATGTAATCATCAATAAGGTAGGATCCACATCTGTAATTTTGCTGATGTTGTCTATATATGTCATCTTTGTCCTCCACTACAGCCTTCTATGTGGGTTAATGGGTATTTTGTACTCTGCCATTTTAATCCTCTTGTTTGTTTTACTGTATAGTCTTTAGCTTCTTATTGGTTGCTATAGTAACTAAAATTAGCATCTGCAAACAACCTGCTTTGGTTGAACACAAACTTGATTTTATTTGTATACAAAAACTTAAGTCCATTCCCCCTCCTCCTTTGTGACCTTATTGTAACAAAATTTACATCTTCATACATTAATCCCCAACACATGGTTTAGTTACTGATTTACACAAATGACTTTTAAATCAGGCAGAACTTAAACATTACATGGCGTTATACCGTCCTTTGTTCTGCCTACCTGTGTGAGCTTCACTGTGCTCTTTTTTAGCTCATGTGGAACAGGGCAACTGTCCAAGGTCCTGTCATCTCAGTCTGATAATCACGATGCAACGTCTGCTTATTTGAAAATGCCGCAATTTCTCATCTTAAGAAAAGTGACCATCATTTGTCAACGAATTTCACCTTTAACGAAAAATTAGGACGGTTTCAAGGAGTACTGGTTAGTGGCCATGACGTTCTGCTGCGTGCCACGTGTGGAGAAACTTGCTACTAATGAAGCTGTGGTGCAAGGTGGTGCGTGGGGGGGGCACCTTAAAAGCCGGTAAGTCGAGTCTGATCCAGAACTGCTGTGGAGCTGAGCGTCTCATCAAGACCTTATCTTTAAAAAAAAACAACAACAATAAAATTAAGCCTGTTACAAAAGTCTAACCCAGGATTCACAAGTTCAAAAGCCCCAGATGAAAAGCTAACAGAGAACAGTAGGGACAATGGCAGACTGAACACCACATCTAGCTACTGTTCCGCTACAGGGAGTGCCCACGTGGAAACTGTAGCGATTTGAATGGGGGCTCACAGCTTGATATGGCCACAGCCTAATTCCTATAAAAAACACACTTGACATCTTGAGAGGATATCATGCTAAATCACCCAAGTAGATGCTGAATCTAATAACAAGTGGTCTTGCTAGAGCAAGCCAGAGGAAAAATGCCACCAAGAGGAGTCGGTGTGAAGATGGAGATGGAGACCGGAGGGATGCAACCACAAGCCAAGGAGTGGAAAGTTAGGAAAGAGTAAAGAAGGAAAAAGTAGAGGGGGAATAAATTCCTCTCCCAGGCGTGCCTCGGGTTGGAACTCTGGCCACAGAACTGTGACTGTGTCCGTTTCCACTGTTTTCCGCGCCAAGCTTGCCATGATTTCTGTGTATGCAGTGGTAGGAAACTGCCATGGAAGTGCATCTAGGGACACTAGGACTTCCACTCTCAAGGAGACAGAAATCCAGAACTTCACACACACAGTATTTTGCATTTCAAAGCACCGAGTTGGCCAAAAACCCAGTTCTCACCGTCAGTTCTGGAACTCTGGTCCCGATTTGCCACTCCGCTCTAGGTATTCCCAAATCTGTGCCTCGCTCAGCCCCTCACCAGTCAGCTTCCGCGCAGGTCCCAAATCAACTCTGTTCTTCCTGGAACTCTCACAATAGACTCGACAGGCTCAATAGGCTCCTAATTCCGGTGAAGGAAGCAAAACTACACTGGGCGTAGTTTTGACATTAAGCAGGGTAAACATTTCAGGTCCCCTGTTCCGAAAACTTGGGGGTACAAACACTCTGTTCTTCTGAGCTGACATCACTACATCTGGTCTGATTACACATACACATGCCCATTCAGGTTTGACCAGTAAAATCAGCCTTCAAACCAGCTGTTCCGTGGGGGAAATTCAGTCACTAGCCCTACCCGGTGGTCTCTGCATTCCCAGAGCACCTGGAATACTTGTTGAGATTCTTCCATCCTAGGGCCTTCAATTTGCTATTGCCTCATTAGCACTTCCAGATTCCAGTCTTTTGCCTAATTTCTAAGTACTTTGTAAGAGGCAAGAAAAACTAAACTTCCCACATCTGGGCCAGGACTGGCCAGCAGGAGCCCTGGGCTTCAATCCCATTTACCCCTGGACAGCTGCATGGCCTCGGCCAACCCTGTTCACCTCTCTAGGCCTCAATTTCCTGCAGCTGATCTCTGAATTTCCTTTCAGCTTCAAAAATTATTTTGACAGTGTAATTTAATTATGCAATAAAATCTCAAATGTCTTTCAGCTTTCCGTGAGTTTGCACACGTGGAGAAAGCAGACACTTTCGCTTATTCACTGATACCAGGTGTGTGTCGTGTGCCAGGCAGGCCGTCAAAAGCTGGAGGTACGGACTTGCCTAGAAGTCACACACTCAACAAAGAACGTGCAGTCACTTGGGTGTTTGTGACACAGTTTCGAACAAAACCAAGGTCGTGTAACTCACAGAGGAAGAGTTGGAGAAGGGTCCATTAAGGAGGTAAGGCTTAAATTGAGTTTTGTAGGGCAAAGAAGAGAAATAATAGCCCATGCAGAAAAAAAAATAATCGCTGGAAAGTGTATGGAACTCAGAGAATGGCCAGAACTTACTAGCTAAATGAGTCAAAGTCACCAGCCACCTTTGGTTGCTCCCTGAGACTTCAGGCAGCAGCCACTGAAGCTCGGCCCGCTCCCTCTGCCTCCCTCTGGGCTTTTCAGCTCCTTCAGCCAGATGACTCTAAGCTCCGAATTGAAAGGTGCCTTGCAGAACACCACCTCATCAAGACTAGAGGTAATTACGACTGGCCTGGGCACAGCTGGGTGCGAACACTGAGCCCTGGCCTTACTCTCATCCACCATGGGTCCGTCTCACTTCCCAGCCACCTGCCCTGTGACCCTCAAGTTCATGTATCCATGCGAAGACAGTACTTCGAGCAGAGGACACAAAGATGTATCTGGTCCACACACGGATGTGGGGTATGTACGATGTGTAAAAATGTTAGCGATGAGGGGACCACACGCTCCTGAAAGCAAGGCTACTTAAACTCATTGCTTAAAAATAAAAATAAAAGGGTTTTGAACGTGGAAGTGGGATGAGTTGGGATGAGGAAGGGTGTCAGTGAGCGTGGGAGGGGACAAGCCTGTGATGGGAAGAGGGGAACAGGATTGAAATGTTATATATACATATATATGTGGAAATATTACAATAAAACCCATCACTGTGTATAATTAATATATACTAATAAAAAGCCTGAAGAAAAAGCTAAAAGGTATATAAGCTAAAAGGTATATAATACACACATCTACTGTTCTCTCTCTCTCTCTCTGTGTGTGTGTGTGTGTGTGATTCGCTTTTCTGACTGAACCTGAATGGATCCTAGGGGAGTTCGAGGCTTTCCCCAGGATGTGAGATTTTCAGGTTACCTTAATTTCTACCCAGATTATTTCAGCACACCATTTAACATGCTTCTGTGCCAGGAAAAATAAAAGGCAGAGCCAACCATTTCTAAGTAATTTCCCAAGGACTCCTAGCTGGCAATTTATATTAAACAATGTTACATTCCATGTGCAAAACAAGTTGCTTATCCCTACTGTAGGATACTTTATAAAGTGTCGCTTTATAAAACCCTCCTGCTGTGGTGAAAAGCCACTGATCAGCTACCACCTTCAGGGCTCTGTTTCTTCATCCCTAAAATGGAGCTGCGGTGATAATGATACCGTGGCACTGAACAAAGACGATGTGGGCAGGAAATTTGCACAATATTTAAGACACAGTCATTACTCAACTGAAAAAGACAAAAAAGGAGTCATGACTTTTCATGACAGAAAGAGAAATGCAGTCATGTAGAGAAGGGTCTGGAGTGTGAAAAAGCCAGCCATGGGTCCTTTTCCATACTCTGGTGTTTTGGATAAATAAGTGTTGTCAGGCCTTTATTTTAGGAGGGAAACTGAAGAAAAGTGAAGTGGTGTCTTGGCTGCTTGAGAGACAGGGTCCTCTGCTTCCAGAAGCCCCAGTGAGAATCTAAGAACTTCAGATAGAGAAAGAGAAAGTACCAATCTGTCCTTTTAAAATTAATTGCAGCTTTGAAAGGTCACAATGAAGTATATTTCTGTCTAAAATTCCAATATCTTACAACGCATGTGCTAAATACTGGCTCATAAAGTAGTATTAACTTACAGTGATAGAATTCTCACCAGTGCAAACAAATGAACAGTCAAAGGTTACAAGGTATAACACAAAGGTGACAATTTGATTATCACAAATTATCATAATGTGCCCCATAACAATGGAATAAATATTATGTCACAATAAAAAGAAATAAAAATACTGATCTCATACATAAATCAAACTTCAAAACCAAAAACTGAATTTGCAAAGCCCAGAGCTCTTGCTGTTCAGTGAAGTTGCTACTGCAAAGCGTAAAGCCGTCTTCCGAATCCAAAGCCAGTGACCTCATGTAGCATTTCTCCTCACAAAGGAGTCTCAGTGAACGTTGTCTCCTGAGACAGAGGAAAATAGAGTCATTCTTCCCAACAAGTTGTACAGTCTAGTGCTGTCCCGGAGCCCAGATGGAGGAGAAAGACTCAGGAAGAGGGATACTGGCAACCCTACAGCACAGAAAGGAGAAGCAGAGGAAAGAGATCCCAGTGGAAAAAGACAAACCTCGTGGGGAGTGAGCAGCTCAGGCTGCAGGCTACCAAGGCTGCAGCCATGATGGAAGACGCTCTCCATCCCAATATCAAGAAGGCCAGAGACTCTGTGGAGAGAGTCCCTTGTTGGTGACTTTGGGCTCTGAGGACTGGCACCCTGTGTGCGTGGTTCGCAGACACTCTCGTTACCCTTGCTGACTGACTCTCGGGCCCATTTCTGACTCTTGATTTTCTTTGGGTTTTCTCAAGTCTGGGTCTGGGCCTTCAAGTTTGTGGTTTTCCTCTTCAGTAGTGAAGGGGACACTTTGAAGAGGTACGGGTCAGTGATAGGATGCAGAAGACCTCCTGTTTGTCCCCTCAGACAGGGAGAAGCTAGAGCAAGCAGTGTGCCTCTCTCTCTCTCTCTCTCTCTCTCTCTCTGAATCTCTTCTGGCCTCTAGGATGAGGAAGCATCCTAAAGTCGACTTCATTGCCTCACTTTTGAGTCCTGATTTGTTTTTGCTCTTTTTGTTTTGTTTGTTTGTGTTTTGCGATAACATCTCACTGCACCTGCTAGACTGGCAGGCAACCCTGTCCTCCTGCTCCAGCCTTTCACTAGCAGGGACCACACTTTCAGTCTTCCGGGAGAGCTTCTGCCCCTTGCCTTCTCTGCTCTTCCGCTTATCTTGAGAGCACTTCAGATTTCACGGAACACCAGAGAAATATCAGGACTTGAAATGGTAAATTCCGCAGATGGTGTTGATAAAGTGGCTCCCTAAACCCAGCTGTCTGTAGGACTACAAAGCCCTGATGACATCAAATGCTGCTTGTGGTCAGAGCCAGGAGGGGCCCTGGAGGCCCAGGAGTGCAGACAGCCTTCTCTGAGATGAGCGGCCAGGGCAAGTCAAGGGTCTTCGTCAGGGTGGTTCAGCTGCAGGTGGCTAAGCCTGGTTCTTGGTCTCCTGACCAGAGGTTCGAACAATTTCCATGATCCACTTATCCAATGACTCTCACAATCATAGTATTTCATTGTCTAGATATACTTCATAAAAGAACTGTTATGCTCTCCCTTAAGCCAGATTGAGCAAAGGAAGTTGTCACATATATGTAGACATACAGATATGCATACATATATGTGTGCGCACGCACATACACACATCCTTAAACTGTTGGGTTTGTAGCAAGTTTTGTCTAATCCTCTAAAACCAGACATCGGGATGCTTTCTATGGCATCAAACCACGTCCCATTTACTCATTTAAGTCAGTGGCAACTTTTAACCCCCAGAGAAGTTTATATCACAATCACATCCATTAAACTTACGCAGAGGGATTTTGGGGCCTTAGAACTATGGTTAGTTTATAACCAATTCTTACCATAAAGGAAGCAAAAAATACAGACTTTTCACTCAAACAAAGGATTTAAAAGTTTATTTGGCTCATATCATTTTTTTCTCTTTGCCTTAGGAAGCAAGAGGTTTTGTTAGCTCTAGAATTGAATGTTTTATCCATCTTGCATATACCAGTTAGTTCATCTTTTCTGTAAAATGTCACTACAGTGATAAGCTTGTTGGAATAGTCTAGAAGACTAGCTACGAGATGTCGAAGTGCACAGAGAACCCCAGCTGTAAGAGCACTCGACCAGGGCAGACCAGCTTCTGCTGCACTCAGGGACAGCAGGCGTGCAGCACTGTGTCACCCACTGTGGGAAATTAGACGCTGCTTGGTCTCCTTAACTCCTTAAGGAAAACAGGCATCACTTCTGTGTCAGCTCTGGTGGGAGAAGCAATGGGATCCCCTCTCAGTTTCCCGTGATCTTACCCACGGTGGTTCCAAGGCCAGCAGCTGCACAGGAAGTGTGCCCTGTGGTCTGCCCCCGGAGAGTCTGTCTCCCTCCCCTTGTCCTAGGAACGCAGCTTGGATGTGCAGGTGGGTGGATCAGTGGCTGGAGAAGAAAACCAAGGGCAGGTCAGTGGTCCAAGCTACCAGCAACATTCTCTCTGTACTGTCTACTGCTGATATATTTGATTCTTAAAACTGAACGGAAAGTTAAGGTACTTCCCTATCAGTGGGAATAGAGGATTCTTGAGTTCTTTGACTTCTACATGCCTTTATAGTCTTCTCACAGATATAGTTACATTTTATATAAAAATTTTCACTTGTGAGGGTGAACATTTTTGGCCTTCTGTAGTAACAGAAGAAATAGAGGCAACAAAATTCACATACCTGGCTTTGTGTGTAGTCAGTGTTTCACTTCACATTGATCTTTTTTTTTTTCTGTCTTCTAGCATATGGAGAAAGGCAGGCTATACAACTACCATGTATTCTTCAAATTAAAGCTTGTATGCAAATGTTTGTGGCTGCACTACTCGCACTAGCTTAAAGACAGAAGCAACCCAAACACCATCCACAAAAGGAGGGACAGGCAATATTGCGGCGTATCCGTGTAAGGAAGCCGAAGGAACTGGAGACTGGGAGATGCTACGGCATGGATTAGCTCAAAATTATTACATTAAGTGAAAGAAGCTATACACCGAAGGCCATATATCTGATTCCACACTCAAAATATCCGGAGTAGGTAAAGCCATATACATAGACAGCAGACTAGTTATTACCAGGGCCTGTGAGGGAGACGGATGCAGGAGGGAGTGATTAATGAGGAGAGGGATAACACCGTTTGGGATTATGAGATATCCTGGAACTAGATAAAGGCAGTCAATGGTTGCACAGTGCTCTGAATGAGTCCGTTGTATACTTTGCAGTGGTTAAAGTTCATGAACTTTAGATCACAAGGGTCCACAAGCACCAACACATCCATGCATACACCACACACATGCATACACATCCATGCATACACCACACACATGCATACACATCCATGCATACACCACACACATTCACACTGTGTGTGAATCCATGCATACACCACACACATTCACACTGTGTGTGAATCCATGCATACACCACACACATTCACACTGTGGCAGAATGGAGGAAGGGTTGGGACCCAGGGTTTCCACGGCAGCAGACCTGGCTTCCCAGGGCTAACCGCTCAGTGACTCCTTCTCTACTACTCACCCATGAGACCTGGCCTTCTTTACCTCCCTAACCACACTATATTCCACTCTTCCCTAAGCCTGCACTCAAGTGACTGTCAGACCAACTTTGACGGGTCATTTGGGACACTTCTGAGTAGATCCACAGAGGTCACATTGCCCCATGCATTGCTCCAGGAAAGTGTACCTGGAAGGTGCACATCCCTCTCTACTTTGCTGAGTGGGTCATGTGGGTTTTTTCAGCAGTGCAGATGGACCCTGGAGAGCATGTTAAAGGTACCAGTTGCTTCTTCAGAAAGGAAGACGTAAGCTAAGTCTTGCCAGCTCAGCACATGTTATCTACACTGAAGGATGGAACGGACTCAACAATCTGTGATGGAAGCTTCCAGATGTTCCCTGAAAAGGAAGAGGAAGAACGCCAAAGGGACAGCTGGGTTCTCAACTGGAGAGTCTCCCACCTTTATCTCTGGGACCTACATAAAGCAGATCTAACCCTGAAAACCCTCTGTGAGACATGGCCAGCCCAGGGGAAGGGGATTGAAGCTAACAGAAAGCAAATGTCTACTTTGGCAATGTCCGTGGCTGACATCAGTTTGTTTTCCTCTCCACTGGTAATGGAAAAGAACTCATAAGACAGCCCAGTGGAAATGCTCAATACGAAATGTTCGGTCTGACTTTGATCATCTGCGCTTGCTGTGATAAACAACATATGGCAGACCCGTCGCTGTGATCGGAGTAAATCAGCAATCCAGATGTCCTTCCCACAAAAGCTTACCTGCTAGGAAAGAACACACCAGACGACTACGATGAGAAAAAGAGCAACACCAGCAAAGCCACAGAGCATGCTGGAAATTACAGACCATGGTAGGCTTCATGTGTAGGCCCATGTCCCTATTTCATAGGTTTCTGGTGCTCTCTTCAGCACCCAGATGAAATGGCTTGAATGTCTGTCCTCCTTGTTATGGGACATCTACCTCTAATCCCAGGGTTGACATGGGAGGGGACAGGCTGCAGTATGTGTTTTTTCTGTTACTCCCAGCTCCATAACTGTGATCCTCCATCACTGAACCACATCTTGGCCCATTCTGCATTCTTCCTGCTCCCTCGATAAGAAACCTTCACAGAAATTTCCAGGAGTTTCAGAATCCCCACTGTTGGCCATCAGCTCTGTGTATGTGGTTGAGTATGCACAGCACAGAGTTCATCATTTTGGTCATGTTGACTGTACAGTCTCACATGACATTGAAATTGCTAACACTCACTGTGGTGAAACCCTCACCCATGTACACTTCCACAGCTTTGAACATGCCAGCCATTAGCAGTAAGTCCTCCGGGCTTACTTCTGTCTCCATTCCCCTGATAACCACTCTCACTCTCTCTATCTCTAAGTGTTTCATATGAGCAGAATCACATGGGATTTATTCTTCCATGCCTGGCTTATTTCTCTTGGCACATGCCCTTTGGGTTCATACATGTTCTAGCACCTATCAGAATTTCATTCTGTTTTAAAAGCTAGAGCAGATCCCATGGCGGGATCACACAGCATTTTATTTAGCCACTCATCAGCTGATGGGCCTTGGGGTTGTTGACACACTTGTAATGATGTTACTGCTGCTGCTAGGAGCTGCCTTTGTGCAGCCATGAGTTCAAGGCCTTGCTTTCAATTCATTCTGTGAGCGGAACTGTAGCTTCATATAGCAATTCTGTTTGAATTTGGAAGATCCCTTGCCTTAGTTACTGTTCCATTGTTGGGAAAAGAAATCATGACCAAGACAACTCTTACCAAAGAAAGCATTTGACTGGGACTTGCTTACAGTTTCAGAGGCTTAGTTTGTGATCGTCATGGCAGGAAGCAGACAGGCTTGTCAATGGAGCAGTAGCTGAGAGCTTTATGGACTGATCCAAAAATAGCAGGCACCACAATGGCACGCCTCCCCCAACAAGGCCACACCTCCAAATCCTTCTCAAACAGTTCCACTGAGGACCAAGAATTTAAACAGGTATGAGGACCATTCTCATTCAAACCCATAGCTGCCATACTATTTTTATAGCAGCTGCAACATTTTGCATTCCCATCAGTAATAACAAAAGATTTCAGAGTTTCTATATCCTAGCCAATATTTATTTTGTGGCTTTTTATTTGTTTGATTGATTTTTGAAATAGCCACATTGATGTGTGTGAAATACAGTCTCATTGTGGTTTTGACTTGCATACCCTAAAGATGAGAGCCACTAAGCATTCTCTTTTGCTGTGTTTATCATCCACTTGTATATCATCTTTGAAAAACTGTCTACTCAAGTCTTTTGCCTGCTTTAGAACTGTTTTTTATTTTAGGTGTTGTTGAGTTGCAGGAGCTTTTTATATATTCTAGCTAGTAACTCCTAGGAGATACCTGATTTATAATCATTTTTTTATACCATGAGTTCTCTTTACTCTCTTGATAGTACATCTTATGCAAAAATATTGAAAATTTGATGAAACACAAGTTGCCTATCTTTTCTGTTGTTATTTGTGCTTTTGGAGTCATCCAAAAAGGTCATTGCTGGATCTGATAGGTATCTTCTCCAGTCCCATATTGCCTTCATTTTTGAGTTTGATCATTTTTACTCAGGTTAAGTCTTTGTTTCATTTTTAGTTCATTTCTGCCTGCCATGAGGGTCCAGTCTCATTCTTTTGCATGTGGATGTCTAGTATTTTCCATACTAAGTTTCTCAGAGGCAGACAGATCCTTATTCCCTTGAATGGTCTGGGCAGTTCTGTGAAAACCTTATGCATATAAAATCACATATATAAAGATTTCTTTCTGGGCTCTCTGATTTATTCCACTGATCATGAGTGTGTGGTCAGAAGAGGGATGATGGACGCATGTCAGGATAACACCACACTGTCCTGACTACAGTGGCTTTACAGTGAGCTTCCCAACAGCTTCATTCTTGTGCTTCAAGATTATCCTGACTCTTGGGGGCTTTTTGAGATTCTTTAGTTTATAATGGATTTTTCTGTTTCTACAAACATGACTAGAGTTTTGATAAGGGTTTCTTTGAATCAAAGATCTCCAAGAGTCATACCTTAACCCATCTAAGCTAAAACAGTTGTGAACTTTCAGGAAAGTCCCATCTCCAGATCAAGAGGCAACACTGATTCAGCCATTAGACTTTCCTTGCTGGAGAATGCCCTTGGTTTTTCTCTTTGCCTTTTGTCCCTATATTCATTTGTCTCATGATGACAAGCCAAAGAACAAGAGCAATGGGATATTATGCTTCTCTCTTTAGGTTTAGGTACCTGTCAACAAAACAAAACAAAACCCAAAACAAACAAATAAAAAACAAATAAACCTCATCCAGAGGAGAAAACTTTTTTCCTACAATCTCATTGTTCCAAGTGAAATTGACTATCCATTCAATTACCAAAAATGACTTTTTATTTTTTGGGCAATCACCAAAAAAGGAGGATGCTTTTACCTCAGTTACTGAACTAATTAGACAAGTGATAGGGTTACCACAACTGACTTAAATGAATCAGATTTATATTGAGCTTACAATGGGCAGGCTTCCAGAGATGTTCAGAGAAAGAAGGGGTTAAATTGTGGCTCTTGGCAGAAGCATTTAGGGATGGGCGATGTGTAGCCAGCTAGTCATACCCCTAAATTTCTACCCAGTACCTCTGTAAGTGGGCCAGGGATTATACACAATAAAACATTTAGAGGGTAAAATGTTGAGGGAGAATAACACTGTGTAGTCGGAGTGAATCGTCTTAGCGATAGCTGTGGAGTTTATAAAAATGCTAAGGACTTTCTAGAAAGATGGACCAAGCTCTGGGGCACTCAATTCAAACCAAGCAGCAAGAGGTTTCTCCTTCCAGATGGAGACAGCCAAGAACTTACACAGCACATTCAACTTCTTACAGCTGCATTCCAATCTACTTTCTCATGTGATAACGTTTAAGACTGTAATACAGCTGGGCCTGGGGGCACACACTGTAATCCCGGCACTCAGGAGGCTGAGGCAGAAGGATCATAAGCTGGAAAACAACCAAGACTACAAAGTGAGTTTGCAGCCAACCTGAGCTCCATCAAGAGACTGCGTCTCAAACACAGATGCACATACATAACGTATGGCTGGAAGAACGAGTCTGCTCATTTTCAATTTTGTTTTTATTTCCTCTTTCATGTGCATTTTATGGGGACATCCAGCCTCTTCTAGGACATTCTAGATTTAACGAGTCCTTAATCCATAGAAAAAGAGGAAGCAATCACAGTTGTTTGTTTCCAAAAGGATCAGTCAGTCATTTGTGCTGGCCCTTCCTAGAAGAATCAACTGTACCTAAATAATCTCCGGAGAGTATTTGGCAGGATATGTTCCTCTTTCTGAAGCAGCTGATGCTCCAAAGCTTTGAATAAAATCCAAGATAGTTTTTTTGAAGTTTGATGATCTTTATGCAGTCTGTGTGGCATCCAGGTTGAGAGAGAACACCAAGGTTTTGGATGGGGAAATTTTTTCAGTCCTGTGGACCAGGTAACCAAATCAGACAGTTCCTGGGAAGGGTGCTGTTTTCCAGCATAGCAAAGAAACAAAGAAAAATCTTGTAACTCCTCAAAGGTTAAAAGTGGCTTAGATCACACAGATGTTACAGGGGCAGGATGGGGTGGAGGGGGCGGGTGTTAGGGATTGAGTAGTATGAGTGATCCAGAAGTGGCACAGGACCTGGCCAGTGTGGACCTGGCCTGAAGAGGGAAAGAAGGAGTCTAAGCATCCTATTAATTAACTACTTTTAAAATATAACATTATTGATCTAAAAATACCTTTACTGAGTCAAAATATAGCCACATCAGTGTTTTTATTATTAACAACCAGTGGTTTTATTATTAACCACAGTGGCCCAGAAGTTGGTTATGTCTTAAAGAGAGTAACATGGTTCAAAAGCTACCTTGCTTTATCATAATCATCATCATTTTGTGTGCATGAGTGTTTTGCCTACATGTATGTCTATGTACCATATGTATGCCTGTGCCCTCTGAATTCAGAAGAAGGCATTGGATCCCCTTGAACTGGAATTACTGACTGGTGTGAGCCACCATGTGTGTACTGGGAACTGAACCTGGGTCCTCTGGAATAGCATCCAGTGTTCTTAACTGACTGAGCCATCTCTCCAGCCCTGAAAATTACTTCCCTATCGAGTTGCTATTGAGGAAGTCAAAATGAAAAATCTCAAAATACTTGTTTATGTCCTGTGAACTCTAGTAAATTCCTTTCAGGTGTTTATTGTACTTGTTGAAAAACATTCACCTAAAGGAGGCCAAAAATTTCAATCCGGAAAGTCAAAAAAAAAAAAAAAACCCACAAATGTGTAATGTGCTCATACAAATTAGGCTGCCTAGATGTCAGGCCTTCGCACGCTTGGGCCTGTGTGTGCTGTAAGCAAGTTAATATTTCTAAGACAGCAGTCATTTTGATGTCTGTGGTGCATGTATCCTCCTGAAGATTAGAGGTCTGTTTCTCTAATAACGCCAAAGAGCAAAATCACCGAGGAGCGATTCCAGGCAGCTCGTGCATAGCTTATGTTTCCTCACAATCCTTCGCTAGCTTCCTGTGGACGCTTGATTTATTGCTGCTGTCGAGAGAACGCCTCAGTCTCCATGAGGATGAAGGATGGCTGAGCCACCCACGCCCGGCTGGCCGAGCTTCCAGCCACGTGGCATCTGTGAAAACACGAGTGGTAAAGTTTCGGCTTCCAGTTTCCAGCTCCGTTTCTCCCTTTTGGTTTTTCCGATCCGCAGACTGTTGTGGTCCTTCCCCCTCTCACGTTGTAAAGATGTAACTCCAAGAACAGAAAGAAAACAAAAAACAACAACAACAAAAAAAAACTAAGAAGCCAAGCACTTGCCCTAAAAAGAAAATTATTTTAAAATAATATTCTAGAAAATTAATAAGCCTCTAAATACACCCCAAGTGGACTTAGGAAAATAAACCAGATCTTAAACAACTAAAAAGCCTCAATAAATAAACATTTTTTGAGTTTGTTGGGTTAAGGCATACATACCAAAAATAATCCATATTCAAAGATTTGGCCAGGCATGTGTGGTAGCTGGGTGTACATTAATCAACTATTTTTGAATCAGTGGTAAGGTGCTTACCAGAATTGTGATGCAGATGGAAGTAGAGGGGGACTGGGTTGAAGAAACAAAGAAGAAAAGCTTCCAAAAAATTAATTTGATTAATTCTAGCTAAATAAAGCCTTAGTAGTTTATTTGGAAGACATTGTATCTAGTCATTATAGCTATCAAATTCCCAGAAACTCGGATTTTTATTTATTTTTACTACTTACTTATGTATTTACTTTGGTTTGTCGAGACAGAGTTTCTCTCTATATCCCTGGCTGCCCTGGACCTTGCTCTGTTGACCAGATCCGCCTGCCTCTGCCTCCCCAGTGCTGGGATTAAAGGTGTGCCCAACCACTGCCTGGCTTCAGGGTATTAATTTGTCAGAAAATGTTCAGGATTGAATATATGTTTGGGAATACCAAGGCACTATCTTAGTTTGGAGACATTGAGGATATTCTAATTTGGGGTCGTGAATATGAACACTCGGGGTCTTCACAAGTGCTTCCAAGATTTCCACGTGCATGTAGTTGATGGTTAGCATTCTACAGAGAACCCCACCCCTCGTCAATTTGGTTGAGTCCCCCTCCCCAAGTAGCAGATACTGGGGTAAAGATGTGGGTCCAAGTAGCTTGTTTGAGACGCAATCCCAGGAAATGCTGACTGGCCGGCATGTAAGGAAGTGGCCCAGAGAAGAAGAAGCCCTTGCAGAGCATGTGAAGGAGCAAACTGTCACTGGGGGCAACTGGAGCTCAGTATCACAGCAAGGTTATAGAGATGGAGGAGAGAACACCAGGGCCCAAATAAAGTGGGTAATGGTTTTCAAATCTCACTCACCACTGGTGGGGACCACTCATGGAGCATCAGTTGCTCAGCACCTCACAGCCTGCCCTACTGGAGGAAGCCCTGTGTCCAGAGAATTCCTCACCCTGGGAAGGCGAGTTGGAGCAGCAGCCACTAGTATGGTCCAGGAACTGTACAAATTAGCTCAATACGGGAAATAACCAGGCTAGCTAAAGGATAAAACAATTATATTTTTATTTATTATAAGGGGAAAACTCACAAAACAGGAACAGGAAGTCCAAGCTCAGCTGTGTGGTGGGAGTACCACAGAGAGAGAGAGAGTGCACCTGGGCCATGCTCCAGGAAGCCACGCTTTAACTAGGTTCCACCTCTTAAAGATGATTGGTTAACAAAGCTTCCCCATGACCTCCCCCTTTTGTCTAAACAAGAGTGATCCAAATCCAATACAATTATATACAATAGAAACAGATACCAAGTATAAAATTACAACCAACATAAGCAATATTAAGCAAGGAACACATGACAAATGTTTTTATAAACATTCTATTCTAAACAGTCTCAGTTAAATCATAATAGGAAGATAACTAAGACTATTTAATCTTTAATTCCATTGTGGGCCTGAGAAGGAAGATAATATCATTTGAGTAGGCAGAAAGTGCAATCAAGCAGCTACCAAAGTGAGCAGTATATGATGGAGACAATTGGCTACCTGAGCAATCATTCAAAGTCTCATTTGCAATGTTGAAGCAACCAACTTTGGCTAAGGCCTAGTATAATTGACAGACCATTTTTAGAGGCAGGAAATTTTTTAGAACCGTTTTGCCCTGTCTTGGCAAAGTTTGACAGTCTTTTTCTTGTATCCTGCTTGTCTTGTTTGGACATTGTACATTTTGTCAGTAGTCAATGCATGGGCAGTTTCTTGCCCAAAGGCCAGTTTTGCCAAGAAGAAAGCATGCTCCAAGTGGAGTGTCTTTGGTACTCAACATGTTTTGGGAATAGATTGGTGCTGTCAGGAGCAATCATGTCTCATGTCAACAGAACCCTAAGGTATTTAAATGCCATATTCTACAGGTCCTTGAAGTGGTTGAAGATTACCTATTTAAGCAGAATACAATCTTTATGTATCTAAAGAACCTAATTAATCTGACTGTATGTATAACAAACTTGAACAACTATTGACCTATAATATTTAATATCTGTATAACTTAAAGATTAAAATTTCATGTCAGAATATTAAATAATCTGTAAATAAATGTGCAACAAATGAGGACAATGACCACCCATTTTCTCTCAGGCTCCAGAAAGCCACACCTTAACTAGGTTCTACCTCTTAAAGATGATTAGTTAACAAAACTTCCCCCATCAAGGAACATTGTACAGAAGACAAGAGAGGCAAACAAGACCCACAGCCACACTCAATAATGATTAATTGTTGGTTAAATTAGGAGTAGGTTGTTGTAAAGTGAGCCCGGTGTTTCCCTACAGTCTTACACACACATACACACACACACACACACACACACACACACACACACACACACCATAGCATTCTTCCTTTTTTGACATGAGTGGCCTACCTTGAGGCTCTTCCCAGAAGCCAGAATATGCCAGAACCATCCTTCTTTTAGACTATCTCTTTACTTTTAAAGTGTTCTGCCTTAGGTAATTTGTTGTAGCAGCATAGACTAAGATAAAACTCATATTCACTCTGGGATGAAATAAGGGACCAACAAATATATTGTGGGAAATCAATAAAAATGGCTTCAGCAATGAAGGAGGTAAAAAGCAGATAGAGGCACTAGGCCCAATCTAGGTAGACTGAATTACAGCAATTTTGCACAATTAACAAGTCACCAAGACCAGAGGTCAACAAAGAACTAAGTGTAAAGGATGAGCATGTCCTCAGGTAGGAGAGTTGTAAAGAGGGTAGGATCTTCCCTTCTCTTGGCCTTCTTATTTGACGATGGTCATGGGCTTTCTACCTTAACGCCCTGATGTGGGCATGCAGCTCTGAACTGATCTTGAGTTTATATATTGTACCTGGGAGCTGGAAGAGTTTTACTTTGATGATACCAAGAGACTTCCATAAAACCTTCTCTCAATGCCCAAGGTCACTTCCATACATACATGGTACATGTATGCAGGTCAAAAGACAGCATAGGGCAGTTGGTTCTCTCTTTTTACCCTGTGGGTTCCAGGGATTGAACTGAGGTCATCAAGGTTGAAGGTAAGTACTTTTTCCTGCTGAGTACTCTTTTGCCTACCCTAAATTTCTATTCTTTATAAGTTCCTCAGTCTGAAGTATTTGTTACAGCAGTGTATCTGGGTCCAGCCTAATGGGGTTCACACATTTCAGGGTAGGAGTGCAAGGATTAGACTTATTAAGCAAAAGGAACAAAGATATGAGAGAAATAAAAGGCAGAAGCACAGAACAACAGCAGAAAGAAATTCATTAAATAATTAATTTGCTCATTATTTTTTACATGCTTATGTACTTCACTCCAAAAAGGGAGAGGGGAGACAAAAGACTTTATTGACATGATATAAGGAATAAACAGAGCATCCTCAGTCAAGCACTCTACTGTTTGGACAGGACATGTAATGACCACACACTCAGGCCAAGTAACCTGTTCTGATGGAAGTTACAAAATAATCCCACACTAGTTCAGAATCACATATAATAAAAGGTTATTTATTTAGGGGAAAACTCACAGATCACTGTCCTAGATCACAGTCATCTGCACACACAGGGAACAGGAACAGAGACTAGTAGCTGGAAGTGAGATCCAGAAGCAAGAGAGCAAGCACAGGTTTTACAGCTGTGTTTATAGTATAAGAGACCATGCCCAAGTGGGCTGGTATCTTAAAGGCTATTGGCTGAAGGAGCGGAAAGAGCTCACATAGGAAACCTGCAGGCAGCCACTCCCTGAAACCTCCTGCCAATCTCCTTGAAGGAGCAGGAATAGGCTTGAACCTTTGGTCAAGGTGGAACAATGAATCCACCTCTATACTCAAAATACTAATTAACCACACCCTAGGTCAGTATCTCTTGTTTGTAGCCACACTTGTCAATGACTTTGAGAGAGCAAGAATAAGTTAAAACTCTCTGACCTTTAGTCAAAGTAGAACAAGACTTACATCTGTGGGCCCTGGCACAGCATCATGTGGACTAAGATTTGTACTCACAGACAAGCTTTGGACTTCACTTCTTGAATGAAATGTAATGCCACTGTATCTTCCTCCTAGAAAAAAAATCAAATAATACCGCATTTATTTTTTTAAAAAAGCACAAACTCTGTATGACCTCAAATTCATTATTATATTGGTACCAAGATCCTGAATTTTATGTCTGCACCAAGACCCTTGGTACAGATCCTGAGTTCAGGAAGGACATGGCAGGTTGATAAAATAGACCATTTGCCTTCCAGACTTGAAGCTGCCTGTACCAGCCTGGTGTCCTTGCAGATTAATCTGACTTCCTTCCCTTTATCTGGTTTGTAGAATCTGCACCCATGGGGGAGGATTCACTTTACGTGTGGAAAGAAACCAAAGGAGGGGAGAATCATCTCAGTCTTGCTTTGTTGCCTTGCTGCCTGCCAAGAGGGCAGGTGTAGGGTCTCCTGGGGTCCAGGAGAACACCCTGAGACTCTAGGAGAGGAGGTGCAGGAACAGAGGAGAACATAAACCCCAATATATCCCATCTGGGAAATAAATAAGTGGGTCAAACAAAGAGTGCTATTCCCTCACAAATCAAAGAAAAACTCAGGGGACAAGGTCTGGAGAAGCCTGGATGCTGACCAAGGAAAAGGGGAAGAGACCAGATTCTCTACAAACGCAATCCACAGAAGTGAGCAGATTTATTGTCTATTGAGAAGATGTGGTGGCAGTGCTGTCTCTGTCCCCATAAGATCATCCTGCTCCTTCCTCCCAGCATGTTTTATAGACAGTGTCACACACATGCCTCAAAATACCAAATAAAGTAACTCATATTTGAATTCAGATGAATCAAACAGCCTGAGGTCACACAAAAGAAATTGTGGATAACGTTTTATCCCACAGAATTCCCAGTGGGTACTACGTGTGCAAAGAAGAGTCACCTGCTGGTTCTCTTTTGTTGATCTCAAGTTGTTTGATTCTGTAAGGAGGACAGCCTTGACTGAACAGTGGGAGCAGAGGAGTCATGTTAGTTTTATTTCATACTTGGCCCACGGAAAGCCCCAAGGGTTGGTTACCTCATCTAACGGTAAAAGAATCCCAGAGCGTCAGGAACCCTCCCCACTCTGTTTAGCTTCATTTGCCATCTCTGGCTGTCATCCACTTTGACAACAGATGAGGAAAGTGAAGTATGCAGGGTGGTGCTGACCACCGGGAGGTCTCTGTCCCTAGAGAGCAGAGGATATAGACAGGTAGCCTTCTAGGTGGTTCTTGACCCGAGAACTTCATCCAAACCCATTGGTCTGCAGCTAGAAGTTGAGGGCACCTTGGCTCTGACTTTCATAAGTTCTGGATTCTGGGAACGAATTTCCCTTGTCTTCCTGGACAAGTTCTGGATTCTGGGAAGGCATTTCCCTTGTCTTCCTGGACAAGTTCTGGATTCTGGGAAGGCATTTCCCTTGTCTTCCTGGACAAGTTCTGGATTCTGGGAAGGCATTTCCCTTGTCTTCCTGGACAAGTTCTGGATTCTGGGAAGGCATTTCTAATGACCCACTTGTCACATCCTGTGCCCTCATAAACATCTCCATCTTATCTGCCATTAATCACAGGTGCCAATAGCTGATGTCCCACGAGTCATTCCAACACTCAGGATATAATGCCCAGGGATGACTTTGAGTTTGCTGCATTCTGATTGGGTCAGGCTAAAGGGCCTCTAACAACATTCCAACCAACTAGAAGCTGATACCAGAAGGGCAGTTTTGTGGAACACAGGAAGGAGGAGAGGACAGTGAACGGGCAGAAGTAGCAAATGGCTACTGCACTAACTGATGGCCAAGGTACTTCTACCCTCACACCCATCAACCCCTGGGAAGACACTTCAGACCTCAAAATGGAAATTAGCAACAAACAAAAAGACCTCCCTCATTCACAGTTAATCCCATGTTTGCCTGCTTTTTTTTTTGACACCTACAGAGTTCATGATCTCATTGATATATTTTTCTTATGCAGACTCTGATTTCACAGTCAGTTTTGGAGTAGTCCACTCTATCCAAAAGAAGTGGCAGTGGGCATTTTTTTTTAAAGCCCAAATTCTGTTTTCTGCTATTCCTCACTGAAAGCTCGCCCACAGGTTCCCACTGTGACATGGTTCTCCATGTTCTGACACAGCCAGCACCATGTTATTTGGACTTTCAGTTTCTAAAAGTCTGGGATGAAAAAAAACCTCTTTTCTCTGTACAGTGTTCATCTTCAGGTGTTTTGGTATAGTGAGAGAAAGCAGGACAGTCGCCACATACAGTTCATAGACCAGCACTGGCAGATCTGTCGTTGGCATGCTTGCTTTGACTCAGACAGAAGGGCCCTTCTATGACTCAGTTTAAGGGTTCTGCCCTGACTATCATTCCCTGTGACATATATATCCCACAGGACCCACCCACTCAGAGTCTGACCTCTATACCTGCTTCTTGACGACACCCCCAAAGACCCAGGTACCCTAAATTCCCTGCCCACTGACCTAGAGAACATTCTCAGAGCCTTGCGGTTATCTAACCTCTTTCCAGTCCCCTGGGAGCAGACGGCTCACATTCCCTAACCCAAAGGAAGGTCAAGGGATGCTGTTCACAGAAGTGGCTAGCATTTGTATAGCAGGATGATGTAGTCAGCTAAGAGGGATGTGCTCTGGTCTGGGTTAAAGCGAGCTGAATTTCACCCATCAGAAACGAGGCAGTTGAAAGCTCTTATGTTTGACTTTTTCAGCTGATTAGTAAAGTGTATTTGTCAAGAGAAGGGAACATGAGGTTTTACTTGACCGCTTATTTGATCTGTGATTATTTATAGGCTTTGGATGTTTAGACATAGGATACTGCGACTCATGACGCGGCTCTGTGGTTGTTGGAGGAGGGAGCTCAGCCTTCAGGGCCAGAGGCGGGAGGGCAACCAGCCCTTGCCAGGTCATTCCACTCCTGTCAGCATGCTGTACCTGCCTAGTATTCTGCTGTCTCCCCGACCCTCTCACCTTGAGAGCAGCTGCTTTGCACCAATGCTCTGTTTGGCTTCAATCACAGCTGATTCCTGGGAGTTACCAAATATGACACAGGACTCCACTAATACAAACCCTTCTTTTCCACTAATTGTCTCCATCTAGGCTCTTGTAAAGGATGCTATTCAACTCATGATGAGCCAGATTCCAGAGTGCTTGTGTGAGCCGGGGAGGGGGAGCTCCTCTCTGTACTCACAGCCCTGATTAGGGGCCCTCTGTGGATTGTAACCCACACAGCTGCAGGACTGGAAGTATTGTTCTGACTGCTTCCAGCCCAGGACCTCAGCCCTAGTCAGTTTGGGGATTTCCCTGGAAACCATCACTGCCTAATCAGAGGTCTAGGCACTCTGTCTCTGGGGATCCCCGCAGTCAGAGGGAGGAGGATTTAGGTGGAAAACATGAAACAATGTATAACACATCATGCTCTGGCAAGGGCCCTTCCAACCTAAACTCAGCTGAGACCTCAGGCCTCTCTTCACCTTCTACCAAAATACCAAGTGTATTCCAGGTCTCTGCTGGAGGCATAAGCTGGTCTGGAGCTATCAGTTCACACACACACACACACACACACACACACACACACACACACACACACACACACACACGTACACTTTATATAGGGGGCATGTAAAGATCACAGAAAAAGTCACTCATATTTATTGTTGCTATTAATTGGTAGTTAGATATCAGGTGATTTTTCCTCTTTCTGGTTTTTTATATTTCCTACCTTTAGGTCGATCTATAGCAATATATAACAACATATATGTGTGTGGAATATTCACTTAAGATGCGTTACATTCATTTCTGCTGTGGAATATTTGTTCAGTGATGCAAAGATGTGTTGCATTCTTTTATGTTGCATTTGTTTAACTCTGTAAAGCTGTGTTTCTTTGCCTGTCTAAAACACCTGATTGGTCTAATAAAGAGCTGAACGGCCAATGGCTAGGCAGGAGAGAAACAGATAGGGTGGCCAGGCAGAGAGAATAAATAGGAGAAATCTAGGCTCGGGAGAAAAGGAGGAGAGAAAGATACCAGGGGCCTATTACCCAGCCACACAACCAGTCACAGAGTAAGAAGGGAAGAAAGACATATAGAAAAAAGAAAAGTAAACATCCCAGAGACAAAGCATAGAAGAAGAGAAATGGGTTAATTTAAATTAATTTAGAAAAGCCAAGCTAAAGCCAGACATTCATAAGTAACAACAAATCTTCATGTATTTATTTGGGAGCTGTGTGACGGGCACCCAAAGAGAAAAAAAAAACCAACTGCCCACAAACACACGCGCGCACACACACACACACACACTTATATATATATGTATATAATACATATGTGTGTGTATATATATATATATAAGTTTTGGGGAATTATATATATATCCTGATTACAGTTTCCCTCCTTCTGCACCTCCCAGTTCCTCTCCACCTCCCCTCCCATCCACATTTGCCCCCTTTCTGTCTCTCATTAGAAAACAAACAAACTTCTAATAGAAAATAATAAAATAAAATAAAAGTGACTCATAAGAATAGGACAAAGCAAAACAAACAAAAACAGAGGAAAAAAACCAAGAAAAGGAACAAGAAACAGATACAGACTCAGAGACCCACTCATTTGCACACTCATTAATCCCCTAAGTTGTAAGCCATAATATATACACAGAGGACAAGTAGGGAAAAAGAGAAAAATAAATAAACAAAATATTAAAAAATAAAATTAAATTAAGATTGAGATTTTTTTTTAAAAAAAGCCCTGGCATGACATTATAAAACAAGAAACCTCCAAAGATGCCACTGAGTTTGTTTTCCGTTGGCACCTACTACTGGGCATGCAGCCTACCATTCAGAGTAGTTTGTTTCTGCAGTGAGACTCCCTTGGAGAAAACTAAATTTCCATCTGCAAGCTAGCTTTTTAGGGATGGGGCATGTGTCTGCTTCTCCTTTCAGACCCACGGAGGCCCTGTGCATGCTGCCTCAGTCTCTGGGGTTCATGTGTGCATCTATCCTATTGGTTTAGAGACCTTGTCTCTTTGGTGTCCTCCATCTCCCTTTGCTCTTTCACTCTCTCCACCTCCTCTTCTGCAGGGTTCCCTGTGCCGCGAGGAGAGGGATTTGATGGAGACATCCCCTTTTAGGGCTGAGTGTTCCAAGGTCTCTGGCTACAACATGTGGGTCTCTATATCTGTTCCCATCTGCTGCAGGAGAAAGCTTCTCTGATGATGACTAAGCAAGGCGCCGAACAACAGAATGTCGTTAGGAGTCATTGTATTGCTATGATCTTTTAGTAGAACAGTAGTATTTGGTTTCACCCTAGGTCCCTGGGCTATCTATTCTCAGGTTCTTGGTCACCCAAGTAGTGTCTGGTATGTATAGTTCCAATTTTTCAACAATATATTTTACTTATGTAAGTAGAATTCAACAAGAACATATGTGTGTACATGCACACACTCACATACACTCACACACACACACATACACACTCACAGAGAGACTAGAAAAGAAGTTTAAATCCTAACACTGAACATAGCATTCATCCTGGATTAAGGTCTGTGCGTCATCTCCACCCCTGATATGACATCACCAAAATCTCTCGAGTCTCAAGTGGTTGAGAACAACAGAATTATACTCAAATTCATCCCAGACCCACCACTGTAATTACGTGTTAATATTCCCTTCAAAAAGATCAGTAACAAACTACTCTTTCGCTTATGTGTAAACTGTGTTGGCCTCAGTGTTGTTCTGTCCTGTGGGGCTTCCTTGAGGAGTCCTGGAAGTGCTGTGAGCATGCACCAGCAGATCTCTGCACAGAGGAGCCCTCACGCCAGGTCTCACACTCGAGTTGGCAGTAGACTTGAAAGTCAAACCTCATTTCTCCTTCCATTCAAACTTTCGGGGTATCTTCACAGAGCTCACAAAGAACTTTTTCCCTTCTTGTTTGAAGGAACTTGGTAATTTCTTGGCCAAAATTAATACATTTATAGTGGAGATTTATTATCACATAATCTTTCAGCCTTAATTTGCTGAATACGTATAGGGAGAAAAAATCAAGGTCCAAGTAAAACTAATACTATGTACAAAAGGAGATCTTGAAATCAGGCCTTATAGTATAGAATCTATAGGATTTCCCCATCTGGCATTCATTTGGGGGTGAAGGAGAAGGGCAGGAGAAATGGCTCAGTGGGCAAAGTGCTTGTTCCAAAAGAATGAACGCCCGAGTACAGATCATAGGACTTAAAGGCCCAGCATCGGTCAGTGGTGACAGGCAGATCCTAGGACCCACTTAAAGCCCCAGCATCGGTCAGTGGTGACAGGCAGATCCTAGGACCCACTTAAAGCCAATCGTGCTAGCAAACATCCATACCCCAGCAGTCAGTTCCCGTGGACTCACTTGTCAGTCAGTCTATCCAGTCAGTGAGTTCCAGGTTCAGCGAGAAACTGTGATTCAAAAAAAAAAAATTAAAATAAGGTTGGGGACAATAGAAGAGGACACTGACACAGACCTCTGGTTTCCACATGTGCAAATACACATGCATAGGGAAGTGTGCACATGCACATGTGCCTAGACATGCATACACCACACAGAGAGAGAGAGAATTAAAAAAAGAGGTTTTAGAAAGGATGAGCCCCATGTTGGTGAACATAAGACAGATCAATTTGTTTTTCCCAGATCTGCAAAACAGCCAGAGCCACAGGAAGAATCTGGCTAAGATTCTAAGAAGGTGTATTTGGCAACAGATACATTTGGATGCAAGCCCCAGACTCGTGTCTTTGTCCACATCAGACTTTTCAGACAGCATTTAATCCTTCTGTGACCCAATTCCCTCACTTATAAGATGGGGATTATTTTTTTTTTATTTTTCCATTCAAAAATTTACACTTCCTCCCCTTCTCCCATTCCCCTCCCGCCCCCCCCCCGCACCCTGCTAACCCTCTTCCCTCTGCCTCCATCCTTAAGATAGGGCAGGGTACCCTGCCCTGTGGGAAGTCCCAGGTCCTTCCCCCTCCATCCCGGCCTAGTGTGCATCCAAATAGACTAGGAACCCAAAAAGCCAATACATGCAGAAGAGACAGGTCCCAGTGCCATTATCATTGATTTCTCAGTCAGCCCCCATTGGTAGCCACGTTCAGAGAGTCTGGTTTGATCACATGCTCATTCAATCCCAGTCCCGCTGGATTTGGTGCGCTCCCATTAGATCATGCACACTGTCTCAGTGGGTGGACCAACCCTTCGCGGTCCTGAATTCCTTGCTCATCATTTCCCTCCTTCTACTCTTCAACTGGACTTTGGGAGCTCAGTCCATTGCTCTGATGTGGATGTGGGTCTCTGTCTCTATCTCCACCCATCAGACGAAATTTCTATGGTGATATTCAAGATATTCATCAGTGTGACCATGGGACAAGGCCAGTTCAGGCACCCTCTCCTCTGCTGCCCAAGGACCTAGCTTGGGACATCCCCGTGGACATCTGGGATCTCCTCTAGAGCCAAGTCTCTTGCCAGCCCTAAAATGGCTCCCTTAATGTAGAGATCTTCTTCCCTGCTCCTATATCCACCTTCCTCCATCTCCAATAAGATGGGGATTATAATGGGATGTTTTATAGTTCTCTTATTTTTGCTTTTCCATTTTCCTGTACTGTACCTAGAAACTGAGAATACAGTTCTCAATAAACACTAGCCTTTAGAACTCTAGCCGGGTGACAGCAACTTCCTGTCATACCACCAGGAACATGGCTCAGATTTACTTTACTGCCTGGAATAACCGAAAAACAGAGAAAATGCATGAAAGCAAGCTCTTCAAGAGAGCAAGCCTAGGCTGACAGGCAGCAATCCTGAGAGGTGAGAAGCCAATGAAGTGGGTGGACCAGAACTCCTCCTTATGGAGGGAAGAGTGCTGAACCCAGGCATAAGGCCAGGTCTCCCTGAATCGAGTGGACAAAAGTGAAAGACTGGGGAGGTCAAAGGAGCTAGAGTTCCCAAACTGAAAACCAGAGGAGTGCTAAAAATAGTCCTCACCTAGCTGTAGTAAGAAAGTAAGTAAGAAAGCCCAAGAGAATCAGACCATTTACCAAGCAACTTACTGGATTGCTTAATAACAGGATAAATGGATAGCTAGATTGATGAGAAATTGGAAGAGAACACATGGTTTATAACTATGATGAGTGAGAGTAGCTCTATCAGTAAATATTTTTAGAGCTATTCAAAGGATAATAAGGGGATATCGACAATTTTATGCCAATAAATTCAACAACCAAGATGAGATAAATCACCAACGCTACATGGGAAGAAATCCGGATAATCCTACACCAAATATATTTTTTTCTTTAAATTTTTTAAGTTTACATACGGACCCCAGTTCCTTCTTCCACCCTCCCTGCCTCACCCCTTCCTATCCCCATCCACTCCTCAGAGAGGGTAAGACCTCCCTTGAGGCGTCAACAAAGTCTGGTATACCAAGTTGAGGCAGGACCAAGCTCCTCACCCTATCAAGGCTGAGCAAGATATTCCACCATAGGGAATGGGCTCCAAAAACCCAGTTCATACACCCAGGATGAGTCCTGTTACCACTGTCAGAGCCCCCACCCCCCAACAGATTAAGTCACATAACTGTCACCCACACTCAGAGGGCCTAGTTTGGTCCTATGCAGGTTCTCCGGCCGTCAGTCCAGAGTCCGTGAGCTCCCACTAGCTCGGGTCAGCTGTCTCCATGGTTTTCCTCATCATGATCTTGACACCCCCCCTTCCTCATATGATCCCTCCTCCCTGTCTTCAACTGGACTCCAGGAGCTCAGCATAGTGCTTAGCTGTGGGTCACTGCATCTACTTCCATCAGTTACTGGATGTAGGTTCTATGGTGACAATTAGGATAACCACTAATCTTATTAAAGGGGAAAGCCCATTCAGACATCCTCTCCACTATTGCTAAGAGTCTTAGCTGGGGTCATCCTTGTGGATTCCTGGGAATTTCCCTAGTACCAGGTTTCTCCCTAATCTCAGAATGGCCCTCTTTATCAAGATATCTCTTTCATTGTTCTCCCCTTCTGTCCCTACCCCAACTCAGCCTTCTAGATCCCTCATGTTCCCATCTCCTATCTCCTCCCCTCTAGCCCCTCCCAGTTTACCCAGGAGATCTTAACTAATTTTATTTGTAGTTTGAAAATATTCTCTTAGGAAAACCCTAGGGCCAGATGCCTTCTATGGAGAGTTTACCTAAAAATAATTCAATTATATGCAAATTCTTCATGAAACTCCAAGAAGAGGAGATGTTTCTCAGTTGGTTTATGAGATTATCATTTCTGTATTACTAAAACCAGACATAAAAGAATAATTAACTGTAACTATCTTTCATGAATATAGAGGTAAAAAGTCCCAAACAAAACTTTAGGGAATCTAAACTATGTGGAGAAAGAATAATACAAGATGACCAAGTGGGTTTCTTTTAATCTTGGAATGAAGATTGTTTTGACATTCAAAGCCATCAATATAATTTACATTTTTATAAACAAAGGGAAAATATAGGATTGTCTCAGCAGATTAAAACAAAACTACGCTCAACAAAATCCAACATGAACGCCCATTCTGAACCAAAAAGGCTCTCAACAAACTAAAAACATAGGAAAACTTCTAAAATGTATTTACGAAAGTCCAAAGCTAGCATCAGACTTCCTGGTAAAATACTGTCTTCCCTCCAAGATCAGAAACAAAACAGAGATGCTTAAGTCTCAGGTTTGTAGCCAACTTTTGTACTGAATTAGCCAACTAAAGAAATCCCCACCATCCAGATGTAAAATGAAATTCATAAAGCTTGTTATTCACTGATGGTTCAGTCATGATGTGCTATGTGAAAAACTTCCCTAGAAGAAAGTTACCATTGTGTAATGCCTCTTGAGGAGGACTGACCATGCCAAATGTTGACAAGAATATGGAGCAACTGGAATACTTAAGGTCATGAATAATGGTACCCTACCATGCAAATGAATTCTTGGGGCTTTCACCATTGAGTCACTGTGTGATCCTAAAGCAAATGCCCATCAAAACCTAAGTTGTAGCATAGCCACACAATGGAAAGCTATTCGGCAATCCAGTGGACTCACTATTGATACGCGTAATGCATTTAGTCTCAAATCATTATGCTGAGTAAAAGAAGCCACACCCCCAGTATAGACTTTATAATTCTGTTAATATAAAATTCTAGAAAGGGCAAAGAAGTTCACAGTAACAGAAAACAAATAAGGATTTTCCAGAGATGGGGGCATGTGAGAAAAGGATTATAAAGGATGAGGAAACTTCGAGTGCCTTATAGGGATGTCCATTGTCTTGATTTTGATGGTAGTCTCATGTGCCCAAATGAGTCAAATTATGTGGCTTAGATGAGTCTAGTTCATTGTTAACTATATCTCAGCAAAGCAGTTTTCTTAAGGATCCACGTCTATTCATATGTGGAATCAGCCCAGGTACTCAACAAGAGCTAAATAGTTAAAATGTGGTGCGTATAATCAATATTGTACTGTGAAAAAGAATCAGATGCAATCCTATCATTATCGGGAAAAGTAGGCAGAATTGGAGTATATTATGGAGTCAGATATGCAATCATTGCGCAATGAAGTTGACCTTGAATACATTATGTAAAATGAAATAAACCTATGCAGAAAAGCATCCTCTCTCTCTCTCTCTCTCTCTCTCTCTCTCATATAGACTTCAAAAAATTGCCTGAAAGTAAGAAGTGGTAACTAGACACTGAGAAGGATACACAGATTAGGGAGATCAATACATGTTGTGTATGTGAATAGAACACACTACACTCATTAAAATGTGCAACTAATGCTTGTTAGTGAACACCTACAAAAAGAGAAATAACTACTTAAAAGACTTTTTAAAAGACTAAAACTGTTGAGAGATATTTATGTAATTTATTCACTATCAAGTTTCTTTGATTAGTTAAATTTGTTCTTTGGCAATTTCATACATTCTGTTTACTCTCACTCCAGACTCTCTGTTATCTCTCTCCCACCCCTGTTGTCCCCCTCCTCCCTCTTGGTCCCTTTATCATGTTCATGTCATTTTGTTTGGTCTTGTACTGACTTAACCAGGACCGCTGGTGCGGTCATGAGTTTGGAACTATACATTGGAGTCTGGTGGGCTTAAATAGGGCTACTACTAAAGAAAGTGACTTTCTCCCTCAGAATCCATCAGCATCAAATTAGTCAGCAGGGAAAGGTAGGCCCTCATGAGCTCCTCACTGATCCATGGCTGTTGACAGGCCCTGTCTTGCATGAAGGCAACCACAGCTCCTATGAGCTCATGTTTGTGATGGCTCTGTTGTGCCTTGAAGACAGCATTAGGCAGCCGTTCTCCCCGTCTTCAGGCTCTTACACTCTTTCTGCTTCCTTTTCTATGGTACTCCCTGGACCTTAGAAGGAATGGTGGTATAAACGACTTGTTTAGAGCCAACCTCTCAACGGTCACTCATGCTGAGCACGTTGAGCGATCATGAATCTTCTGCATCCAGTGCCATTCACTGCAAAGAGAAGCTTCTCTAAGGCTGAGAGTAACATTTGTCTATGAATATAAATAACAATTTTTAGAAATCAGTTTGTCCCCATATCAATTTAGCTAAGCAATGGCAGTGAGTTCCTCCCTCTGGCCTATGACTTCTTGAGATGTGGGTTTTTTCCCCCTAGGTCTACAGTGTCAGCCATGCCCTCCCTTCTGTGCAGCAAGCCTCAAATCTAATCTGAGAGCATATGGTTATCACCTGAACGGCTGTGCCACTATTGCACTGGTGAGTACATCTTGCTTGGCAGGTGAGAATTGAAGTTGGTAAGGTTCACAGCTGGATAAGACCACTGATGCCCCATCTCCCAAGCAACCTGGATGGCCTTTCTGGCACCATGAAAACTAACCATCCAGGAGGGAGCTTCCAGCTCCGTTCCAGTTTGACTTCACTCTATCTTTAGACTGAGGGGTGTGGGGGTCTTATCATCTATTTCTGATGGGCAACTAGGAAAAGTAGCAATAGACTGTGGTGTTTGGGGGTCTATGGTACCTCCTCGATTAACAGCTTACAAGAGTGTGCTCCTCTCCTGGCATTGGGGTTTTTGTTTAATGAATAGTGGCTTTTGATTAGCAACATTATACACCCATGTGGGATAGCGCCCTTCTGACTACTTTTTAAATTTTTAGTGTGTGTATGAGAGAGAGAGAGAGAGAGAGAGAGAGAGAGAGAGAGAGAGAGCGCACATGGGCATGCAGTGCCTACAGAGGTCAGAATGAGAGCATCAAATTCCCTGGAACTGGAATTATCTGTGTTTGGGAGCTGCATGAGGAGGGCAGCTGGATCTGAACTCTAGTCCTCTGATAAAGCAGTAAATTCTTTTAACCTCTGAGCCATCTCTGCAGTCACCAGTTTTTTAACTTAATTTTTAAAAATTGGTTGGCAGTGTGGTTTCCATATGGCTTTTCCATTGCTACTTCATTTTGGCTAACCCCCTTTCCCTCTTTGGTTCTCCCATCAGCTACACCCACCTCTGCTTAAACCTTTCTAACCCTTCTGCTTTCTTATCATGTATATTCCTCTCTTAAGCTATTCCCCCCACATGTTTCCATTCTAGTTTCCTGGCTTCTACATGTTAAACACATATATCTCAGGGTTTGAGGCTAAGAGCCACTCATGAGTGTGAACTTGGGTGGTTTGTCTCGCTTGGCCTGGTTTATCTCATTCTGCATAATTTTCCCAGTTCTAAATATTTACCTGCAAGTTTCACATTTTATGTTTTCTTTACAGCTTAATAAAATGCCTCTGTGTATAGATATCTCATTGTGACTATTTATTCATCAAGTGATAGACATTTAGGCTAATTCCTTTTTTCTTGTGAATAGAGGAAAATGGATGAGCAAGTTTCCCTGTAGTAGAATATAAATTTCCTTCGTATATGCACAAGATTGGTATAGTAAAAATTTACAATAAGAGAGATAAAATATGACTAGAATATTTAAAAAGTATTACATTAAATTAACATTTTACAAATATAACAAGTCTGTCTGAGAAATATAGCTATGCAAATTATTAATTATGTTTTTGGGGGTTTTGGGTTTTTTTTTTTTGCTTTTCTTTTGAGACAGGGTCTCACTATATAGCCCTGGCTGTCCTTAAACTGACTATGTAGACCAGACTGGTCTCAAACTCACAGAGGTATGCCTGCCTCTGCCTTCCAAGTGCTAGTATTAAAGAATTGTAAACCAGTCTAGCCCACTATATAATTTTTAATAGCAAAAGAAAAAAGGTAGAAAAAAGCACCAACTAAAACAAATTAATAATGGTCCAAAAAAGATTCTATGGTATCAAATCAAAAGGTTGCTTTCATTTGTAAAGAGAAAGAATGGGGATAGCACTCTATGGTGGTTTGAAATAAAATGGCCCCACAGGAAGTGGCACTATTAGGAGGAGTGGCCTTATTGGGGGAAGTGTATCACTGTGGGGCCGGCTTTGAGGTCTCTGTTTTCTCAAGCTTCACTCAGTGTGACAGTCAGTAGACTTCCTCTTGCCTCTGATCAAGATGGAGGGCTGTCAACTCCAGCACCACATCTGCCTGCATGCCACCATCCTCCCCATCCTGATGACAATGGACTGAACCTCTGAAACTGTAAGCCAGCCATCACCTCAGTTAAGTGTTTTAATTTGTAAGAGTTGCTTTGGTCATGGTGTCTCTTCACAACAAAAAAGAAAAACCCTAACTAAGGTGTTCTCTTTCTATGTGTACTATGCTGTGGGAACTCATTCAGCCAATAGCCTTTAAGATATTGGCTCACTTTGGGTGTGGTCTCATGTACTATAAATGCAGATGAAAGGCTTGCATGGGCCTCTCGGCTGCTGGATTTGGTTGCAGTTCCCAGAGCACACAGAGGACTGTGGATCGCTACTCTCTCTGTGATTTTATCCCCAGATTAATAAACCTTTGTTACACTCCATTTTGGGCTACTCTTTGTATGCCAACAGTACTACAGAGAAACTTCCAACATGCTCGCAGGAGTTTGGAAAGGTATCTCAGAAGCCTGGCCTAGAGCAGACATTGACTTTTCCTTCTGATGTAGAGTAACTGGAGATGTCCAGGCTCCTAGACACTGGGAACCTACATTAGGTGCTTATTTAAAGCCACCAGTTCATTTCAGATGCTAGCTTTGACCTCTGCTATTCAAATTAAAATTTTATTTTTTTCCATGCATGTGGGTGAGAAGATTCATCTGCATTCATATTTGCTAAGGTATGCAAAAGAATGTTCCAGAAGGACAGATGAATCAGAAGACAGCTAGAGAAATGGCAGGTGAGGATGAGGACAGCATCTTAACACCAGTTGAAAATACATATTGAAGTCTTTCATAACATTTCAGAGTCTTTGAAACCTCTGCCCAAGTGCTCAGAAAATAGAGAATCTCTGCCGATATTGCCGAGATGATGCTCAGTTGGGAATTTGGAACTGAGACTGTCCACACAACCTCAGAGCTTCTCCAACCAGTATCAACCCAGTAAGCATGATAAACCTGACAGGTACTCTCTTTTTGAAGATATTTCCTCTAATTTTAGGTATCTGCTGAATCTCTTTATTTCAGTTCAATTTTCCAACATATCCTGCTGAACTTGCCATCTTATAGTAATTTTACAATAAGGATGTATATCATCAATAATTTCATGTTGTAGGTGAAAAAGTATTGTTCCTATATTCCTATCCAGATAGTGAACAAGTATTCAAGAAACTCATACATATGTTTTTTTCTCCCTCCCTCCCTCCCTCCCTTCCTTCCTCCCTTCCCCTCTTCTTCCCTCCCTCCCCCCTCCATCATCCTTATTTTCCTTTCTTATAGCACAATCCTTCAACAGTGATTGTCAAAAGTCCCAGGCAGACAAATAAAAGAAAATTTTAAAATTCTATTTAAATAATCATAATTCTTTCACTCATACGAAAAATGAGTAATTAACTGTGCTTGAAGTCCTTAGATGAGAAAAGAAAGAATATTAAAAAGTATTACACACATATAAAGGGAATATTAAATCTCATTTCAACTCAAAGTAATCTGTACATTCTATCTGGAAAACATTTGCCCATGGTTGTGTGCCTCACTGGAAACATCTGAGCCCTTAAGAACTGTAGATAATAGTAGAAGAGCTCTCCCAAGTGTGATTTTAAATATGTATTTATATACATGTATATTCATATGTTACTTAATGATCCAGGGCATAGATCCATTTTTGTCTGGAGTTTAATTTCCTCTTGGTTGCCTTGATCTGTCTAATTGGTTTCAAGCAACTGTAGCCCATACACATCCCCAAACTCAAAGGATTTGGCAGAGAGTAAATAGAACCTGCACTTTCTTCTCCATCCATTCAATCGAAGCTGTTATTTGCTATTTGGTCCTTTGTTCATCTGGATCATAAATCTTTCTTACTGGAAAGCCACGTGTGACCTAGAAACATTCAGTCCATAATTATGTCCTGACGATCAGCAATCAAAAGCGAAAACCAGATTTCCTGGTTATTGTGGTGTTAAGTAGCTTTGGGGGAGCTCAACCCCAAAGGTGTTGTAACCTACAGGTTGAGAACCACAAAAGGTTCAGAGCACTCTCTGTTCTTGAGTAAGTCCTGGGTTCAGTTCCCAACACCCACATGGCAACTAAGATCTACCTATAACTCTAATTTCCAAAGGATTCATTGCCTTTTTCTGGTCTCCAAGGGTACCTGGTGTGCATGTGGTACACATATATACATGGAGGCACTTACATATACACATAAAATAAAAATAAATAATCATTTAAAGAAACCATTAGAGTTTAAATGAAAGAGCACATAAGTCTCATAGAGGATAATAATGGGGACATTTTTGAGTACTCCATATTAGAACACTAAGAATTTTATGGGCATTAATTAACCTTGAACAAACCCACTATAAGGTAAGTATTGAGATAAACTCCATTCACTAGATGACAAAATTGAAAAAGCAAAGTGGGTAATTTGATTACCTGGAAACACTATTAGTTGTGGAGCCAAAATTAGGTGGCAGACAGTTCAGCATAAGACCTGTAATTCTAAGACACTTAGACTCACGTACAGAAAGCCCCAAATAATCTGATTTCTGCAATGCAGCTCCTACCCTGCCCCCAAAACTTAGAAAGCTGAACTTGTTTTGTGCCGCTGTTTCTCTCACTTGCCCCCCGGTTTCAGACCCTAAATAGTAGATATGCTTTGGGTGTTTTAGTTAGCAAAATTTATAGGGTGCCCCATTACTCTGACCTATGAAGCGTGCCACCTGCATCCTGTCTGCGTCCTGAAGGATCACCCTCAACTCTTCTGGGAGCCTCCACATTACCTTCGAAGCCTTTGGGGGAGCGGAGTTTCTGGTTGATTTCCTCATTCGAACATTTGCAAACCCAAGAGACACTCTCACTTTTTCTCTCTTATTTAAGGTCATCTCCGTTCCCCAAACTGCTCTAAAAAGGCATTTTTGCCCCCATAAAACTCGCTCTAGAGACTTCTAATTAGTTTGCCTTCTGTCAGGAATGGAAAACTGACTTCTGAAGACCAATATTTTTATGTAGAGATGGTAATAAAACCTGGCAGTCAGCGTCTACGGACAAAACACAAAGGCGGCGAAAAGGAATTCCCATCTTGTAAGACAAGGTAATAGCTTGAGGCCAAAGCATCTAAGTGCTTAGCATTTCTTCAAAGGTGTTGCATAGCTACCCCCACAAGAAGAGACTTGATAGAAGATGCTGGAATGACTGCTGATAGAGATCCAGGAAAGGCAAGAAGAGTATATCCAGGAAAAGAGGCACCTACTATGTGCCGGGGGTTATGGTAGGTACATGGTGCCCTTCCCTTGAGGCACCGTGACCTGTGGGACACTTGTTGCACTTACAAACAGTACAGAGGGAGGACCCCAGTGGGTTTTAGCATGAACCTATAGCTCTAGTTTAGAGGAATGTCTTGTTATAACCTTTAATCAAGTGGGACCAGAAAAGTCTGGATCAATCTGGGTTGTCTCCTCGGGATCCCATGGCAGCTGCCCTGAGAAGGCCATTTCTAGCTTCCATTCCTAGCCTTGCTCTTTGCGTAGGCAGCCATTAGGGAGGAAGTCTTTGCTTCTTTCCAGCATGTTCCATGAACAACTGGCCATGTCCTTGTGAAGCTGCCATCTCCTGGACACTACATCTGAGTTCTCCCCAGACTGAGTCTTGAGGGACAGCATTTCCAGAGTCCTGAGCAAATGGAAAAGTGCAGCGTCACTCTTTCCTGAGAGTCCAGCTAAGCATGATGCTGGGGTGTGCAAACATGCCCCCTTCTGGTCACCGCCATAAATCCACCCTAGACACAGTTGCCATAACTGTTAAGAAAAACCTCTCCACCATGCAAAGAACTCCAATCAAACCAGATTAAGCTAAATCAAATGCCCGTGTTTAATAGACGACACACTCCCAGGTGGCGGGAGAGCATGGCGAGGGAAAGACAGAGGGAGCACACGTGTAAACCCAAAACCACGTGTTCCTTGTTGCAGTGTGACCCTAAATACCCTGTGGGAGTGGTCAGCGCTTGGCAGGCTGGGAGTTGGAGTCCAAGTGTGAAGCGCTTGGCAGGCTGGGAGTGACACTTCCAACTCAATATTACATTCCAGTCTCTTTGGATATAGGGGTGTTAGAGGACTGGGGTCTCGCTTTTGACCAAACCATAACAACTTATGAGTGAGTGGCTCTGTGCCCAACTTCAGGTGGATGCGTGTCTCCCAGCAACGTCAGGTGCAGCGTAGTACAGGAAACCTCAGATGCTCAGTCCAAAGTATCAAGAGTGTAGGGAAACTTATGGGCATTTTTATCTTCTGGGTGTGACACCATATTGTCAAAGTGACCATCTGTATTGATGCAGAGTAAAGAAACCGTCAGATGTTTCCCTGATTCGCCTTAAGTCCTAGGTCTCTTCAGTTCAGCCCAGTTCCACATACGGACACACTGACTATCACACCCAGCAGGGACTGGGTTTTGACTTTTAAGACAAGGCAGGAGCTGTCGGTCTTTTCTAGCTTTACAAGATTGCTCTCTGCCACACTCCAAGTCTAGCAGGACTGCTACATTAAGACTGCCTAGCAATTCTCTCCTTGGTTGTTAGCCATTCTGTGAGAACTGTAAGCTCCGACTGGTCCATGCATTCTCACAAGGTAAGAATGATCAAAACTAGCATGTCCAGTGTGCAAGAAACCTTGGGACCTTTCTCACTCACCTGGAAATCTTCAAGCCGTGAAGCCAATACAATGGTTAGGGAAGATCTGTAGGGAAGAACTCAGCCTCCCACACCTCCACCCCACTGCTATAGCTCCCTTCCATGCCACCATACCAATAGAATATCCCTCCACCCTATTATTACATGCCGAGGATTTCCAAGTAAAAATTCATTTAAGCCGAGTAGCAGTGGCGCACGCCTTTAATCCCAGCACTCAGGAGGCAGAGGCAGGCGGATCTCTGTGAGTTCGAGGCCAGCATGGTCTACAGAGCTAGTTCCACCAGAACAGGCTCCAAAGCTACACAGTGAAACCCTGTATTGAAAAACCAATGATAATAATAATAATAATAATATGAAATAAAAGAATTCATTTATGACAAAAAGGGGAAGGGATTAATGACGGGATGGGGTATACAGGAATACCAGAGAATCTGCCGGCAGTTTAGGTCAGCTAACCTAGAGGATGAAAAGGAGCAGAAATGATAAGAGGGACCCTTCCTCAGCAAGGGACTCCAGAAAGTTGATCTCTGACCTAGACACATACAACACACACACACACACACACACACACACACACACACACGTCATATACACAGTTGCAATAATAAACTTTAAAAAGGTTTGCAAGTTAAGAGAGTTTAAAAATTCTTGATCTGGGACCTGGGGCAGTGGCACCGGAAGTCAGCCAAACACTGTACCCGGCGGTCCTGGACAACACTACAAAGAACAAAAATGTGAAGGAGAGATGGGAAGAGATAGACAAATGCAGTGGTGTGCTCTATTGAGTGAGACGGAACTGGAGATGGTAAAGATTGGTGTTGACTCTGGGCCAAGGCCTCTTGTTGGCATTGGGAAACACGGCAGATGTACTTTTGCTTCTGTATTACGAGTGCACTATATTTAATCAAACTGACTTTATCCCAGACCGCTTTTCCTGCATTAAGGCAGTGTCTTGAGCATATATGAGGCCCCAAAGCCAGCATCCACAGTGACACACTTCCTCCAACAAGGCCACACCCGCTCTACCAAAGACACAACTCCTAGTAGTGCCGCTCCCTTTGGGGACCATTTCTCTCAAACCACCATAATTTCCGAGCACACCATGTTGGCAACATCCACAGCCCAGTCAGTATCCCTAGAGCTCTGACCTGAAATGAAAAGTGTTTATAGTCACTAACAGCCCTTTTGTGAGCTCAGGGAAAACCCGTGCTCCACAAGACAGATCCTTAAGAGGCCAGAACACCCCGTACCCCTTGCTCTACTCCAGTGCATGGCAGAATTGCCTGCAGTGTCTAGAAGCGTTATTATTAGGCAGAATGACTTTTCTTAAGGAGCCTCTAAGCAAGCGTGAAAACTGGACTGTAGCAGGAAATGCACTTCTTTACAGAGAGTCATCCCAAAGCTTTTCTTGCTGGTTTGCAGAGAAGCTTTCCAAGAACAGAGTTTTGGTTTCCAGAAGTCCTCAGTGTTATCTGACTATGCAACATTCTACTGAATTTTTTCTCGGTGGATACACTTTGGGAAATAGTCTTAAAAACACTTCCAGCGTAGCATCAGCCAAGACTGAATGACTCAGAAAAAAAAAAAAAGGCAGAAACTGCCACTTTTTCATGTGGCCTGGACCCTGGCTCGCAGAAAGCCTAATACAACCGGCTCCTTGGTGTTGGAGAAATGAACTTTCCTTAAGAATGAGCAGTTTTCCAGCAATGACATCAGAGCCAGGATAAGCAGAAGGGAGACTTGCTCTAAGAAACATCATGTCTCCTTCCCCAGGAAACAGAGAGCATTTCAGTCCCTTCAGAAGCATGTCCTAGATACTGTCTAGATACTGGAGTCGAGAGGGGAAAGACAGATACCACATGGTGTCTGGGGCAGAGATAGGGTCAATGTTCACGTACATTCAACAGCTGATGCTGTTTAGGACTTTTTCCTCAGAACCTCTGATGGCCCACACAGAGCCTATGACAAAGAAGGCAAATATTTTCCTAAAACTAAAAATATAAGTCATACAGTGAAGTGGAAAGTTTTCAGCCCCATTTCTTCATAATGTGCGTGGATTTCTTCTTAATACTTTTCCCATAAAACTGCACAGTGTTTCTCCTCAGACGTCAACAGTAGCCCAAGGGCAGCTGATGGAAGTCATGGCAACCACATCACGAGTTGGAGCGTTTCTTCACCAAACATCATGAAATGTCTAGAACCAAGCTAAGCCCAATATGTGCTTATTCCCAGGGTGCTGGTTACCCCTGTTTCTTACAGCAAAGGTTGTAAGTTGTATTTGCGTATCTTGGGCTTCATAAATTGTGGTAAATAGAGTCCTTTTCTTTTTCCAGTGTAATTGAGCAACTGAGATCACTGCTCTTGATCACAGAAGAATACCAGAGTCAGCTGTTGCCATGTGTTTCCAGGGCCTGTAACAGGTTTGTGGGTCCCTTTCACAAAAGCTCCAGCTTTAAAGTCAAAGCGTCCTTGAGTGCCTATACAGTGATCTTTCTTTCCCTTTGTCTTTCTGGACTAAAACCTTAAGCTTTAGTGACTATCAGGTTTAAAAGCCCAAACTCTCTGATTAGATAAAAGAAAAGGTTCCAGCTGAGTGTGAAGGACCTAAGCCCCTATGAAGTTCTCAGAGAGATAAGCAAAAACCTTTGATCATCCTCTTGGTGGGTTATCTGAACAAATATGACTGCACCTGCACCCAGGCCCTGGGCAGTGTGGTCTCCGCAGCCAGGCCCTTTGCAGTACACACTACACCTAGGGTCTTTGCCGTGTGGTCCCCACATCCCAGCCCTGTGCAATGTGGTCCCCGCTCCCAGGCCCTTTGCAGTAACACTGCACCTACTATTGTTAAGAGGTATATTCTGGCCAGGCAGTGGTGGTGCACGTCTTTAATTCCAGCACTCGGGAGGCAGAGGCAGGCAGATCTCTGTGAGTTCAAGGCCAGTTTGGGACGAACAAAGCCCAGAACTTGTTTTCAAAAAGACCATAGGAGAGATCAACGGGATTTGGCTGAGAAAGCCCAAGTAGGATGTAAGGGCAAGTAAAAGATCTATCTATCTTAGAAGGATAACAGAGCAAGACAAGGAAGAGGCCACTATTGGGAGGCAGAAGGTCACAGATGTACCTATCTTCCTACACTGAGTGAGGAGAGCACAGCAGCTAGGAGGCCACCTTGCCCTACAGGCTATTAGGACCTCGTAAGGTGACCTTGAAAGACAGTTGGTAGAATGTTTAGTCCTTCTAGGGTTCAGCTTTACATCTGAGATCCCTAGTTTTCTGTCTGTTGGGTTAAAAAAAAACCAGTCCATTGGCCTGCAAGACACTCACCCTCTTAGAACAAAACAAGTATACCTCCTGTTCCTTTGTATAGAGTAGACAGCCAAGTAGGAACTGGATTGTGCTGTGGCCATGGCAAAGAAGATGGAGGAAGGGTGGGGAGGACATTCAACCCTGACCTGTCAAGAAGACTAGATCACACACTAATAATCTATAAATCTCAGCCAAGATGCCAGCAGAACCCCCAAAGAGAGAGCCGGGCTAGTCAAATATCAGAAACTTGAACTATGCATCCCAAATGATGAGTACACAGACTCGTGATGCCCATTCCGTACTCACTTGGGTACCAAGCAGAGGGCATACAGATGTGTAATGTCCATCCCGTACTCACTTGGGTACCAAATGATGGGTACACAGACTCATGATTCTCATTCCATACTCACTTGGGTACCATCTTGAAGAAGAGTTAGGGAAAGAAGAGATTTAAAATACTATGAAATTATTCTCTCAGACACCAGATCAAACATAAGTTTCAACTGTGGGTGTAAACTGGATTAGGGTCAGTCCCGTCCCCAAAATGACAAGATTGAGAAGGTGCTATAAGCGTGTTACCAGTTCTCTGTCAGTACAGATACTTTCTTTACTCATCTGGGTAGAGAGAGGCCATTGCAGGTTTATCAAAACACTGATTTCTAACAACCTAAGGTCTATACATGCTCCTTCTGTGACGATTCTCCTGGGTGTCTCACTTAAAGTGTGCCTGGTTGGCCTTTCTATCCCCATTGCACAAACCATAAATGGAGAGGCCTGAGTCATAAGCTAGGAGGTGATTTGATGTCTCTAGCCAGTTCTCTGTGTACCCAACAAGTGAATGTCGCAGGTCTGTTTCCACCAAGGACTGCGAAGCCAGCTTGTCACAGGCAGTGGGTGCTGCTCTCTAGACACACCCCAATCCTTCCAAGGGTAAGTGCTGGACTGAGATGGCCACCGTGCCAAGCCCGTCTGCCTCTGCACTAGTCTTCACCCCAAGCATCCGCAGCCCTGCTGAAGCTCCTGGCCCCGTTTCTCATTTCATTTCATGCTAAGGACGCTTACTTGGCAGTTTTCTCTATCCTACAGCACTTCCCTGTGGCTGCAGCGATGTGATGCAGCTCAGGTCAACTCCGGAAAAAGACGCATACTGACTGGATCTGTAACCACGTTCGTTGGTCTTTCTTGTTATTTCCTGGAAAACCATTTCGAAACGCTTATTAAAGCCAAACTACTGCAGACCCAGGCACACCATTATCCAGAAAGGCATTTGTCATTTCCTAAACTAGTTTACAAGCCAAGCTCGGGGTCACAGGAAGCCCCTGAGGTCAGTTTCCAAGGTTCCAAGATAGGAGCTGGGCTCCCTTTAAGGTGTGCTAGAAATCTAGAATGGAAGGGATGGTTTCTAAACAAGCTCCCCTTGGCCTGTGGGCCCCAGCTGCTCCAGTTTCATTAAGGTGACTCTTCTCAGTCCTCAGATCTTACTTCACATCAGGCTAAGCCTGGTCCTGATTAAAGTTGCGGTGAGAGCCATGTGGCAGTCAGAGAGGGGGAGGCTGGATAACAAGCCCCTCCAGGCTTATGCTGGTCAAAGAGCCCACGAGCTGCCTGGGAGTTCTCCAAGTTGGGCTCCCCATAAAACCCAAGCTTGTGCACTGCCTGTGTTCATATATCCAAGTTAATTGAATTTTTAATTATTAAAAGTGAGAGCAGCTAGGGAAAGGATTTAGCAGGCAGAGTATTAAACTATGACTAGGGTCCTGATTCTGCTGTCATCTGTGTTAATAGGAAAGCAGGGGCCAGGACTGTGACCATTCCCTATTTTGCTAGACTTTTACATCAGCAGAGTGGAAGGGATTGTACCTTCAGCTTTTGGCTTCCATTAGATTAGACCAAATTCTTGTCCTCGGGAATGCTGACATTTGGCGTCAAAACTGGCTGTGTGAGGAGGAATGGTGCCCCAGGCCAGCGCAGATCAGAAATTATACCAGTTGCATGACTCATGTACGATGGGGAATCTCAAAACAGTCTCATTACTAAATGAAGCGATACATGGGATCTTTGTTCCAGTGCTTCTGAGTTCTTTATGACCAAAACAGAAGTGGAGATTCCTTCCCTCAGCGTTCTTAGCTTTTCTCCTTGTCTTATAACCATGCAAAGTTTTTCAAAATAGGGTAATGACATACAGCCAGATACTCCTGGTATGTTTTACTGAGGCAGATGTTTGATTTTTTAGAATATATTTTTTTTTACTTGAGCGTGTGTATTCCTAGATCTGTGTTTATGCATCTGTGCATGGAGTTACCCACAGAGGTCAAAGAGAGTGTTAGATTCCCCAGGAGCTGAAGCTGCAGGTAGCTCTGAGCCCCACAGTGGGAGTGCTGGGAACTGAACTCCAATCCTCTGCAAGAACAGCAAGCACTCTTAACTGTAGAGCCATCTCTCCTGCCCCCGTTTTCTTTCTTGTTAATTGACACAATGATTGCTGAAATTTATGAGTACTGTCTGATGTTTTAATGCACATATATTGTATAATGATCAAATCAAATAAATAAGCACATCACTTCAAATATTTATCATTCCCTTGTGGTAAAACACTCCCTTTGGGCTGTTGAAGGCTACTTGGCCTACCAAGTGTCTGCTCTCTTTCTCGTTTAAAAAAATTATTAAGTCCTTATGGACAATTCTTATTACTTTTCAAAAAATGTTTTCAGTGCATCTTGTAGGAAAACTCATCTGCCCTCTTGATCTGCACACTAAATTGTCCCTCTATTCCTAAGACAAGGCCCAACCCAAGGTTAAAATCCTGGGGTTCCTAAAACGCCCATGACAGTCTGTGGTCAGGAACTGCAGGCCAGAAAACGCAGAGACTCGGAGACACTGGGGTCAGAGGGCTGGGACTCAGAGACACTGGGGTCGGAGGACTGGGGGCTGGGTGGAGTTTCACAGGGAAGCAAGAAGGAACTGGTAACTTCCACAGCTGTTTCTCTAACGTTCTGTGGTTTGTGTTTTCAGTGCATCTCTTTAGCACCTGCTCTGTATGGGTAAATTTAATTCTTACAAACATCCCATTTTACATCAAGAGAAATAAATGCCTTAGTTTACTTTTCTATTGCCATGATAAGACACCATGACCGACTCAACTTATAAAAGGAAACGTTTATTGGAGCTCACAGTTCTAGAGAGGTAGAGACCGTGACCATCATGGTGGGGGGCATAGCATCAGGCAGGCAAGCATGATGCTGACACTGAGAACTTGCATCCTGACCTGTGACGGGCAGGCAGTCAAGAGAGAGAGAGCTAACTAGGAATGGGAGGGGCTTTTTAAAGCTCAGAGCTTACTCCCAATGACACAATCCCTCCAACGGAGCCACACCTCCTAACCCTTCCCAAATAGTTCCACTGGTTGGAGACCAAGTATACAAACATATTAGCTTATGTGGGGGGCATTCTCATTCAAACCACCTCAGTAAGTCTCTGGAAAGTTATTCAATGTCCCCAAGTTCACAAAGGAGCCATGGCAGAGCAAACATCTAAAGATGAAACCACCTGATCCTGGTACCCAAAGGGTAGAGTTTGTTCAATGATGGAGCTGTATGTGGCTCCAGAAGGCAGGGATGAGAGTATGAGCCCAGAGAAAGTGGACAGATTGGTTGACACCTCAGAGGCAGGAGCCAGTGTTTGTGCCTTTGGTTCCTACCAGTATTTGCCACTCAGCTCCACTGACGTGGTTTAGATATGCTTGGAGCGTGTCCTCCAAAGGTCCATGTTCTAGAAGCTTGGGAGACCTAGTGGAAAACATTTGCTCCTGGCAGATACACCATCACGAATGGCTTAATGTTTTCCCATAGGACTGAAGCAGGTCTTGAGGGCCTGAGAGTAATTCTCATAAGATTTTGTCTTAGTTAGGGTTTCTGTTTCTGTTAATAGACACCATGATCATGGCTACTTTTATAAAGAAAACCACTTAATTGGGGTTGGATTTTAGGTTCAGAGGTTTAGTCTGTTATTTTCATGGAGAGAAGGACGTTTGCATGCAGTCAAACATGGTGCTGGAGAGGGGCTGTGAGCTCTGCATCTGGCAAGAAGAGAGGGCAGTGGGCCTGGATTGAGTTTCTGAAACCTCAAAGCCCCCCAGTAACACATTTCCTCCAACATGACCACACCTACAAGGCTATGCATCCTAATCGTGCTACTCCCTATGGGCGTATGGGGGCCATTTTTGTTCAAACCACCATACTCCTAACTTCTGTTCAGGGTTGCCTGCAAACAAAATGCCCCTAAATCTGTGACATCCTGGATTTGTCACCTCATGAATGGATCATGGTACCCCACATTTGAAGCTTCTGGCCTGAAGGTTTACAGTTGGCATGCACTTCTCTCAGAAGCTACTCTGAGAGGCATGGGTAGCTTCAAGAATCATGGCCGACCAGACTCTGAACCCTCTCTTTTTAACCCAAGCGTCTCTACAGGACACTTCTCCAAGTCAAGGCAAAACCCCCCAGATTCAGTCTCCAGCTTGTGTCACGTCAGGTCTGAGGTGGGCAGTGTGTTTCTGTGCTTTCCAAGAATGAATCAAATCCCATCCTGCTTGGGATGGTCCTGGAAAAGTGGGGCTAAGTTGGGAAGGAACCATCCCTGGGAAGAGGCAATGTCTGCATCTCACTGCACCCTACTCTCCTAAGTTACTTGGAACCCCACGTTCCCTGGGGAGCCCAGGAGGTCTGCTGTTCTTAGAGCCCTGAAAGAGGGGAAGCAATGAAGTCATGCCCAGCTGTCTTCTCTCAACAAATCTCAGGGACTGTTCTGGTTAACATCACACTGTCCCTGTTCCTCTGCATTTGCTGTGCCTCCCCCAGTGCTCTGGGACTTCAGAGCATAAAGGTCTTTAGTCAAGCAGAAGCCTGGGACTGAAGCTGTCACTGCAGGCAGGACTATGAGACACTGGGGCGTCACAGAGCAGGCGGGGCCCCAGCATCTGCTGATTGTGACTACACGTGCACATGTAAGAGGAACAAATGGAACACAAGACACCCAGGCAGTGGCCTGCAGTTTCTGACAATAAAAAAACAGGCCTCTCACCTATGGGAAATCTTGGAGAAAGGCCACAGAGGGTGTGAGGAGAGCCCACATGGACAGCTTGCTATAAAGGACTCACCCAACAGACTGAATGCATGCTCTGTCCACCTGCATGCTATTTACATGCTCTGGGGAAAAAACTAAGGTGCAGCCTCGCAAACACCCATTTGCAAGTCAGGCACATGCCCTTTATCTGAGCATTTGGGAGGCAGAAACAGATGGACCTCTGTGAATTTAAGGCTAGCCTGGTCTACATAGTGAGTTCCAGGTCAGCCAGGACTATTTAGACTCTTTCGGAAGGAAGGAAGGAGGGAAGGAAGGAAGGAAGGAAGGAAGGAAGGAAGGAAGGAAGGAAGGAAGGAAGGAAGGAAGGAAAAAAAAGAAAGGGGGAGAAAGAAAAGGGAAGGAAAAGAAAAGAAATAAATTGGTTAATGTAAGTCAGACTGAGTTTATTTTACTGTCTTAAAGCTTAAGGAAATATAACAAAATTCTGATTTCCCCTCCCTAACCTATGTCTATCCTTTTTGAAAACAGCAGTGAGTAGACTTGTTTTATGTGAGCGGCAGCCGTCCTCGTTCACTTAAAGTCTGACCAGGAAGGCCAAGATTGGTCCTGGTCTTTATTCTATCTTTTTTATGTGTGTGGGTGTTTTCCCTGCATGTATGGAAGTATACTGACTGGATGCCCGGTGTTCATAGAAGCCAGAAGAAATCCCCTGATCCCCTGGAACTGGAGTTACAGGTGGTTGTAAGACACCGTGGATGCTGAGACTGGAACCCCAGACTCCTTGCAAGAGTAGCCAGTGCCCCTAACAGCTGAGCCCTCTCTCCAAGCCCTCGTTTTTCTGATGTTAAAAATCAAAACAGAGGCCTGCTGGCAGTCCAGTGGTTGGCATTGTGCATGGGTCCTGCTGGCAGTCCAGTGGTTGGCATTGTGCATGGATCCTGCTGGCAGTCCTGTAGTTGGCATTGTGCATGGGTCCTGCTGGTGACCCAGTGGTTGGCATTGTGCACAGATCTTGGATCTGTGGAGAGGTAGGACTTCTTGGGTTCCCGTGACTGTACTACCATCGCTGGATATTTAGAAAATAGTGACTATATTTAAATGCCTTTAATTGTCTGGGAAAGGGGATCTTAACAGAGAAGAGGCTTAGCTGGGCCCCTCAAGGCAAAATCAGCACTCCTTGGTTTGCAGGGACTGCAGAATGCTAGTGTTAAGACTGATTTTAGCTCTCCAACATAAAGTCAAAAAGACACACATTTCAGAACTCAGCCAAGGAGTGCACAGCAGAGCTGCCCCAGCAGTCAGCCGGCCTCCATTATCTGTCAGTATCTGTCTTTCCCACGCAAGATGTTCCCTTTCAATAAGAATGGTGAAGATATTTTACTCAAATAAGACAGCCTCTGGCTGCTGAATTCCTTCTCAGTTTTATTTACTGCTCCCTTGAAAGGTCAAGCATGCTGTTTTTAGAGCAGCCAGTAATGGCATCTGTACGTCAGATGGACAGTTCAGCTCAGTGGTCAGGGTGGGACCCGGAACACCCCCAGGAATAAGGTGGCAGAGGACTGGTGGGATCCACAGCCGAGTCACCCGACACAGGAACTGGCGATCTCTGTTTCTCAGGCACGCCACTCTTCAATCTAGAGAAAATAGAGATAAGTTACTGATAACGTGTTGTTTCTGGGACGAGAAAGTCAGTTCTTGGGTTTGGTTCTGTCTCCAACAAGACTTAATGAACAGACACAAATCACAGTGGGACCCCCCCCCCCCAACCGAGCTGAGCTGGTTTGCAGACAATGCAGTGCATTTAGAGCTTGGAGAACACATTCCTGACCTCCCTTAAGATGTTGACATAGCTCAATCTAGAGTTCTTCCATTGTTTCCTAATACTGCATTAAAACGTTAGTGAGTTATTGGCCTCTAAAGAAATTGCTTAAATTACCTCACTTGAATTCAAATGCTGGTTTGTTACTCTTTTCCCAAAAGTCCCCCCCCCAAAAAATGAAAGGAAGAAGAAAGAAAAAGCATAAAGAAGCCCAGTTTGAGAAAAATAGCTTTAATGGGGATGTGGGAGCAGAGGTGCATTGGTGTGGGGGTGTCTCTTCTTAGATAAGACTTTTCTAGACCTTTGAAGATGTCATTTAAACCGGTCCTGAAGCCTCCTCCTCTCCCCCAGGTTCTCAGCAGGTCGTTGGGCACTGTGCAGTACCAGGGGAAACTGTTCCCAGTGTGGTCCCGAGGTTTGTCTCAATAACACTACCACAGCTCTCCCTCTTCGGCTGTGGCTTCTCTTCAACAAGGAACCTGATTCCCAGTTTCAGTCAGCTGTGTTCCTAAGCAGCTTGGGAACCTCAACTTTGGTTTTGGTTTGCAGGAATTTGTTTGTTTTCAGTTGCGGTAAGACTTCTTTTTTTAATATAATGTTTTTATTAATACTTTGAGAATTTATACAAGCAAAGAATGTATTTTGATTATGTTTACCCCAACTCCTGCCCCTAACTCCTCCCAGATCTAGTCTCCACTGTAGCAGCAGGCTTCTTGTTGGTTCCTGGCCGCCCGGCTAGCTTAGACCCGAAATAATCACACAGAAGCCATATTATTTAAATCACTGCTTGGCCCATTAGCTCTAGATTTTTATTGGCTAACTCTTACATATTAATTTAACCCATTTCAATTAATCTGTATATCACCATGGTGTCATGACCTACCAGCAAAGTTTCAGCATGTCTATCTCCCCTGGCTCCACGGCATCTCTCTGACTCCGCCCTTCCTTCTCCCAGCATTCAGTGCAGCTTTCCCTGCCTACCTAAGTTCTGCCTTGCTATAGGTTCAAAGCAGTTTCTTTTTTCATTAATGGTAATCACAGCACACAGAGGGGACTCCCACATCACTCCATTTTCTCCCCACTCCATCCCAAGTGTGTGTCTATTTTTTAAAAAAATCATCTATCGAGTCTAGTTTGTGCTGCTCACATACTCACGGGTGTGAGGCCATTCACTTGACGGCGATCAATCTAGGAGAGCCACACCCCTAAAGAAAACTGACTTTCCCTCCCCTGGAAGCTGTCCGATATCGATAGTTCTTCAGGGGTCTGGGCTCACGAGCTCTCCATGCTCGATGTTGGCTGGCTTGATCTTGTGCTTATTTTTCCATGAACTACAGCTTCTGTCAGCCAAGCTCTGTCCCTGACAGAAAATTCCTGTCTAGAATGCACAAAGAGCTGAAAAACACGGAACGCTAAGAAAACTCAATTACAGTAAGGGCCTGAACAGAGGGCTCCAGAAGAACAAATACAGTGGCTGAGAGATAGTTTTGTAAATGTTTACCATCCTTAACCATCAGAGGACGCAAGTTAAAATGACTTTTAGATTTCATCTTACCTCAGTCAGAAGGGCTAAGATCAACAAAAGATAAGTGTCATGGAGGCTGTGGGGTTGAGGGTAAAGCACTTCCTCACTCTCGGTTGGGAGTGCAAACTGGTACAGCCGCTATGGAAATCAGAGTGATAGTTCCTCAGGAGACCAGAAGTAGGTCTCCTACATGACCCAGCTCGACCCGTGGCAATACCCAAAAGACTCCACACATCCTACTACAGACACGTGCTCATTCATGCTCACTACCACCCTAGTCACAGCGGCTGTGACATGGAAACAGCCTAGATGTCCATCAGCTGATGGGCGGATAACAAAACCATCCCTATACTCAGCTATAAAGAGAGAGGAGATTTGTAAGTAAATGAATGGAACCAGACGACTTGATGGTAACCTGGATGCAGACAGATGTCACACGTACTCACTCATACAGGAAGACAAGAAAAGTAACACTAAAGCCAAGAGACTGTGTGTGCCCCTCTCTGTCCAAGTGCCTGTTGAGTGAGTTCACGTGCACCATGTACATGCTGATACCTTTGGAGGGTGGAAGAGGGCGTCGGATCCCCTGGAACTGCTGTTAAGGCAATCGTGAGCCATGGTGTGTGTGCTGAGAATCAGCTCAGGGCTTCTGCCGGAGCAGTAAGAACAAAAATTGATGTCCAGAACATTCCATGGCATTGCATCTCCCAGTAAGAACTCTAGGCTGACACAACGAGGTGTTAGATTGAAATTTCAAAATAATAAAAAAAAAAAAAACTTACCCCACCCTTCCCCTTGAGCTTACAAATTTGTTTCTTGAGCCTTAAGGGAATCAAACACATATATGCTTTATCAGGTGTTATGGCATAGTTGATCACAGTTAATTTTCTGACACCCTACATTTTATATTGACTATTAACTATCAATATAAGCTATTGTCCAAATTTATAGTGAGTTATTAAATTGATCCAGTAATGAAGGTGCAGATATAATCTGAGGGCGCTACTTCTTTCTCTATTTGAACCATTTCCTAAGCAACATTGCCATCTAGTGGCTCCTCTCATATATTTCCCGGGGAAATTCTGGGTCACAGGCCTGGAATTCTTTCCCATTGTGGTCTCAGCTAATCAGGGAGGGAGAGGTCATGCCATGAACTATTACAACTTTGGTTTTCAAACTTCTCTGTCGTTTTATAGTACGTCACCATTGGCTAGTCAAGGGAGAAAGGCTGAACTTGAACAAAGGAACGTTAAAAAGACATGTCATTTCTATCAAACATTTCTTATAGCACTATTAACCCAGCCAAGCCTCGCAAATGTTATCTCACTCAGGTTGGGATTACCTGGGGCTCTTTCTCTAGAATCTACCTTGTGCCACTGAGATGTTTTTGGTGGTGGGAAACTACACTGGGCTTTGAAAGAAAAGAGGGGGAAATGCTTCATTTTCATCAGGGAATGAGGAGAGTTCATTTTGGACAGTTTGGGGATCACTGGTATTTTTTGAAGTATAAGGTCAAGCTGTTCTATCCAGTGTCTGAGGAAATTTCAGTCATGGAAGGCCATCTGTGGAGTCTGACGTTCAGATATAACTTTGCCTCCTCTAGACTTTTCCTCTAGAGACAAGCAGAGTCATCACAAGCCTGGGTCACCCAGGTAACTTTTAGCTCCCTTTGGCACATGACCATGACTGTTCAGACACACCCACAGGGCCTCATACCCTAGATATACTCAACTTTCAGTTATTCATGCTGATCACAGATCTCTCCAAAGTAAGCAAACGAGGAAACATATCTTCTCAACAACAAAATCATTCAGACACTAAAAGCAAGAAAGTGTTGACCTCTGTGAAAGAGAAATAAAATTAGCATTCTTTTTCATCCTCTTTTATTGATGATCTAAATGTATAGCTTATAATTAGCTATGTGTTTTAGATATACATGCAGAAAAAGATTAAATATACTCAACTCTCAGTGCCATACATATTTCTGGGTTAAGATAAATAGTTGAATACACTCAGAGGTTTGTAGGTTAGCACAGCATTTTCTGTTTAGAAAGTTCTATGAAAATACAATGAGTCTGTGCCATTCTGTTTGTGGGATTACCAAAGCCTGGTCTTAGGCCGATATTTTCAAACCTGCTTATGTGTACTGGTTAGTTTTATGTCAACTTAACACAAGCTAGAGTCATCTGAAAGGAGGGAACCTCAGTTGAGAATATGTCCCCATAAGATCCAGCTGTAAGGATTTTCTCAGTGATGGGTGGGAAATCATGGTGGGTGGTGCTATCCTGTTGGTGGTCCTGGGTTCTATAACAAAGCAGGCCATTGGACAAGCCAGTAAGCCACACTCCTCCATGACCTCTGTATCAGTTCCTGCCTCCAGGTTCCTGCCCTGTTTGAGTTCCTGTCCTGACTTCCTTTGATGATGAACACTGATGTGGAAGTGTAAGCCAGAGAAACCCTTTACTTCCCAAGTTGCTTTTCTCATGGTGTCTTATCACAGCAATGATAACCCTAAGGCAGGCTTGTAATGAATTAGGTCGGTACGATGAATAACTAGGCCAGCTCAAGAATAATAAATATACTTTAATGGTTATAAGGGGAAAACTCACACTACAAGAGTGGGAAGTCCAACTTCCTTTATGTCCAGTGGGCACCACGCAGAGAGGGCGCGCACCTTAATTCTCCCAATTTTTCCTCCTCCGCTGCAGGTAGCCACACCTTAATTAAACATGATTGGTTGATAGGGTTTCCCCATCATCTCCCCCTTTTGTCTAAACAAGATCAATCCAAACCCAATACAACTACATACGATAGGAACAGATACCAAATATAAAATTACAAGCAATAAACAATATCAAGCAAGGAACACATAACAAAAGTTTTACTAAACATTCTATTTTAAGGAGTCTAAATATTGCATTGAAATTAAGCTTGGTTAAATCATGAGGAAGGTAACTACAATTATCTAATCTTTAACTCCATCAATGATCTGAGAAGGGAAACAATATTACTTGAGTGAACAGGAAGTGCAATCGAGAAACTTCCAAAATGTGCAACAAATGACAGAGACAACTGACTACCCGGGCAATCACCCAAAGTCTCATTTGCAATGTTGAAGCAACCAACTTTGGCTAAGGCCTAACGTAACTGACATACCATTTTCAAAGGTAAGAAACTTTTTAAAACTATCTTACCCTGTCTTGGCAGGATATGACAGTCCTGTCTTATCCATTTACAGATACTCTGTATCTCTGTCAGTGATTGAGGTATGGACATTTCTTTGCCCAAAGGCCAGTTCTGCCAAGAAGACAGGCTCCAGGTGGAGCATCTTTGGTGCTCAACATTCTCTCGGGAATAGATCAGTGTTGCCAGAAGTGATTGTGTCTCACTACCACGGAACTCTAAGTTAGATTAAAGGCCATTTTCTACAGTTCTTTGAAGAGGTTGAAGATTATCTATCTATACTGAATACAATCTCTATGTATCTAAAGAACCTAATTAGTCTAATTATAAATATGACAAGAATAGATGACTATTGATCTATAATTCTCAATACCTATCTAACTTAAAGACTAAGACAATAAACAACTGTGCAATAAATGAGGACAATGACCTTCAAATGTAAACAATATATAAGTATCTTAACCAGAGGTAGTAATGTACACTGCAATATGGTAAACATATATATCAATACATAAACAATGTTTTAAACAGAGGTAGAAGCATACATGCATACAATATTTAATATAATTTAACTTTGTATTAATATGCAAGAATCAATACCAATCTACTATCCCATCAGGCTAATACAAATAACCCAGAGACTCTTAATAAGCTTGGTGGGAAACCCAAGAAGGCATCTCTGATGTGATTAACAGGTGTTTTTGTCAAAAGTTTGGGAAATACTAGCTAATATTTTTATTGAACTCAATGAGCTAAGATATACCAGAGGTCAGATTTATTGTATATATAACTAATTTTTAAATGTGCTGCTTTTTAATACCCTAAAAATTTAAAGTTTGAAATTAGTTGAAATTTCAGTAAAATTCATGCATTATATAAATCAGGACATATATAAATCTTTATGTGAAATTCCATTTGCTGTCTTCAGTTCACTCATACTTACATTGAAGGTTAGGGGCTGATATTTAGGGGGAAATGAATTTTTATCAAAGAGATAAGATCAACTGAAACACAGGGAAAGGAACAAATTCAAAGAGAACCAGGGAGAAATTAGAAATGAAGATATAAAGATAGGGAATTTAAAGGAAAACATACATGCTGGATAAATTCTGGCATCAGCATAATAAATCAGGAATTTTATTTCATAATAGTTTCATAACAAGTTTATAATATAGTTAATATATACTATATTATATATAATTATGTATTATGTGTGTTATATATTATATATTACACATAATATATTATGCATATATTATATACATGTACATATATAATAGAAAGCAAAGATAAGCATGTATAAAAAACACAATTAAGAGATTATCTATTTGGGTCTTTTATTCAATAACTGGTTGTATTAGTACATATTTCATTACTATAATAAAATACTTGAGGCAAATTTTTTTTAAAAGGCTTTATTGTGGCTCTGGGTCCTGGAGGTGCAAGGTCTAAGGGACACATAGAGTGATGACCTCCTTGCTAATAGAGTCCACGGACAGCACGGAGAACCACACAGCAGAAACTAGCAAGTCCATGTGTAAGAATGTTTCTTCTGCAGCCACCAGGACTGAATGGCACCCTGCCTAATGACTCTATCACCTATACTAACCACTTCCCAAAAGCCTAACTTCTAAGCATCAGAGAATTAAGATTTTATCCCCAGAATGCCTCACAGTGGGAGTTAAATTTCAATAGGTACACAGCCTGACCATACCACTCATCGCTATAGTGCTCACTGATCAGTGACTTGACCAGTGTGCTTAGTCAATGGTATGGTTCTGATACGTTATTCACTTGTAGAAGCTAATACAATGGTTTTTAGTAATCAACAGTGTATTTAATTCTGAAAAGGGGGAAAAAATGCATCCTAAAGACACGCATGTCCAGGAACAGGGTTTCTATAATGCCACCCTGCAAGACCGCCCCTAAAAGCTCTCCAACAACTCGGATGTCCACCAGGACACCAGGAAAAGCTTCTCAAAAGCTAACGAAGGAGCCTTGCTCCATCCTACCACATGCTCATGACTCACAGGGCTGGACCAATACTGTTTTATCGCAGGGCTCCGGGACTTGTTTCCTGAACTAAAGAGACAGAGGTATCAGTGGGAATGTAAGGCCTCAGGCCCCAGTGTCCCAGCATAGGAAGTGAGTTACTAAGGACCTGATTCACAGTATGACCCCCAAGGTCTTCTGGCCATTGCCCAGTTACTAAGTAGCCTTTCTAGTACATTTTACAACATATTTTAATATGTCATTTCAACTAAAAGTCTAAAAGTACATAGAACGCAATTTGTAATTAAATCTGCAATATACCCACTTGCCACTCTCCTACATCGCTCACCCAGTAGAAGGGCAAATAGATGCCCAGTTTTGATGAATAATCATTGGTGACACTATGGAAAGTGTGTTTATGCTGACCTCTGCTGGGCTGTTTTTCAAGTGTAAAATTGTCCAATTCCATTTCATTTGCAATGAGAAAGCTATTTGTATTTTATTTTCAAGGCCTCTGCTCATTCCTGTATTAAGACTAACATGCCATTCTAAATTTCATTTATTCATGTGGTTCCTGGGCTCACAGTTCCGTGATCTAATGCAGTTTGTAAATTCTAGCTTCTTTAAAGTCCCGTAACATCTTACCCTTAACTACATGTATGAAATTTTTCAAAGCAACACCACTAAGAAATCCTACCAGTTCTAGCCTTACAGAATGATGCTGGCAGCCCTATCCCCACTACAGAACATACGGTGTTCCTAAAAGCCAATTAGAATGATGGGCAAGTGCCCTCTAACTTAAAGGTACAATGGGTGGAGCCAACAGCTGTGCTAGAGGGGAACATTCAAAGCGATGTCCTCTGATGCTTCTGCCTTCTCACACTGGCTTCTTTAATGATGCCAGGATTATAAACTCCTTCTGCCCTACCCCGTGTGTGTGTGTGTGTATGTGTGTGTGTGTGTGTGTGTGTGTGTGTGAGTGAGAGAGAGAGAGAGAGAGAGAGAGAGAGAGGTGTTCATCTATGTGTATGCATATGGATAATGGTGCACGTATGCACCATGTTGAATGTGGAGGCTAGGAACTGTTGCCAAGTGTCTTCCTCCATTTGCCTCCGCCTGATTTTTGAGATGATTTCCCCCACCCCCACCTGGGCTCACCTGGTCTACTCTAGCAGTGGGGCTGCCTCTACCTTCCCAGCATGCTCAGCCTTACAGTGCTAGAACCCAAAACTCAGATTTTTACACCTGTCTGCCTGGGGTGTTCTCCCCAGCTGCCCACAGCTTTGTCCTGTGTAGAGATATTTGCCTGATAATAGTTTGAATCCTTCAATTGACCTGTAGCATTTCTTTACTGTATTTACTGGGCCTTTCTGTGTATTTTTTTCTTTTGTCTTTGTTGAGACAAAGCCATCCTAGGTGGCTTAGGCCGCCCTAGAATTCACTAAATAGCCCACGCTGGCCTTAAACTTTTGGCAGTCCTCCTGCGTTGGCCTCCCATGTCCTGAGGGTACAGTTGTGTGGGACAAGCCTGGCTTTCTTATTTTGTGTGTGTTCACATCTGGAAAATCACCCAGGAATACAGCTAGATGAGACATTAAACTCCATAAAGCCAGCCCTTTCTCTGCACATACATCCTCGGCACTGTGGGGAAAATCCAAGGTGTGTGTGTGTGTGTGTGTGTGTGTGTGTGTGTGTGTGTGTAGAGAAAGAGAGAGAGAATGTGAGAGAGTGAGTGTGTTGTGAGAGAGTGAGTGTGTTGTGAGAGAGTGTGTGTGTGAGAGAGAGAGTGTGTGTGTGAGAGAGTATGTGTGTGTGAGAGAGAGAGAGAGAGAGAGAGAGAGAGTGTGTGTGTGTGTGTGTGTGTGAGAGAGAGAGAGAGAGAGAGAGAGAGAGAGATAGTAACTTTCCCTTCAAACAAACCAAGAACTAGTACTGTGTACCAAAATAAGCAGAAGAAATGAGACAGGGTCTTACTCTAAAGCAAAAGACATTTAAAGAAGACTGTAGAGTGCAACTGAACAAAAAGTTCCTTCTATATGAAGCCACAGGCACGCCTAGCTATTGTGGGGAAACACTGAAATAAGGTAAGTGAAAACGGTTAAGCAGGGTCCAGGGGGCATTCTGAACAGGTGAGAGGAGCCACCGATAAGACAAAACAAAGCAGGTTGGCTCTCTCAGGTCTCTAGGGCAGGCTGCAGTCAGTATTTACTTGATGAATGTGTGGTCTTAGTTCACTTTTGTGGGTTAGGGGAGGTGGGGGGAGCCTGAGAATCTGGAGGGAAGACATGTCAGAGTACAGCGCTCTACTGTGGTTTTATTATGAGATGCTGAGCAATAACACAGACACTCACATTGACCCAGAGTGCAAAACAAGAGCTTTCCAGCCTCCAACACCCAGAGGCCATGAGGACAGGCCAGCCTCCTCTAGGTTCATGCATATCTTCCAAAAGCTACTTTTGACTTTCTCTGCATGGCTATAGCTCAGATTAGAAACTTGAGAAAGGGCAAGCGGCTCAATAGAATTGAGAGCAAATAACTGGACTGCTTTTTCCAAATTAAATGGCACATGTGGCTTTGGGGGAAAGAGAAAAAAAAACTTAAGATACAGGGGCCTTCTCAATGCTTAGTAAGATTTTAAGAAAGACTTTTTGTCACATAACACAAGTGACTATTGTACAATTTTAGCACATAATTGGTTGTTCAGGAAAACTGTAGCTGCCTAAGTTGTATAAGCCTGGCTTTTAATTGAAATGTAATCAAAAATGGCCCACCACTTCAGAAAGTCACCTCCAAGTGCCAAGGTGCCTCCTGGTACTGATGTGCAGTCATAGCCAGTGATGTCACAGACAGATGCTGGAAAAATTCAGCACTTAAGAGCTTTACTTTTTATCTTCAAGGATGGTCCTTGCCCATTATTTACTGAAAAGTTTTATTAAAAGTTGTTCATAGTCAGTATATTATTCCTTTATTAAATCCATACAGCCATACAGGCTGCACTAACTTTAGCCTTTATTCCAGGATATCCAGAGTAAACTCTTTGATATAAGAAGCATTGAGGAGCCCATTCAGAGTAAGAGAACTCTCATTTTCATCCAATCTGCTCATTCTACAATGAAACCGAGGCTCAGAGAGGTCAAGTGACTTGTTCAAGGCTACACAGCAAGCTAATGGTCAGGCGGCAATCACACGCCACCATGGCACATAGTGTTCCTTTCCGAACAAGTCCTGGCCTCAGCGAGATCATGGCCAAAAAAATAAAGTCACAAAGAGGAAGAAATTCACACCTCAGAATGAGTTGAGGATCATAAGATTCAGGGAGCAAAGACCAGGGAGAGGGGCTCTACTCCCACCCTCGAGCATGGCAGCAAGATGCTCAGAGTGCTTTTGTTCATCCCCACCAAAAAGCATCAGATGCTGCTTTGCACCCGGACCTCAGAGTGACAAGCCTGTGGCCTATGCGACAGGGAAATCAAAAAAAAGCAAAGAGCCCCTGTTTACCTGGAGAGAGTAATCGCCCATTCCTACCTTGACTATATGCTCTCAAGCACACTGCAGTGAAGCAGTCAAAAGAGATAAACTCGGCTTAAAATCAGTAGATCAAGCCCCTCACTTGGGGCCCTGAATGAGTGTACTCTTGTCAGAGGGCTTTCATGGGAGGTCTTCATTTACAACTAGAGAAGAAAGCGGGAGGTGAGGTTGATATTTCACACACGCATTAAAACGCTGACAGTCCCAGCTATGAGACAAATGGCTGATGATGAACACGGATCTCACGCTGATGTCACAGCACTGCTCTATAGGAAGCCCTCTCACGTGGCCCAGTTCCGGGGCATCTTTTATCACTCAACATTAATCTATCTGTAATAAGTTGCTGGTATATATGCTGCTTAATTCATCAGTTGGTTAAGCTTGGTTGTTAATTGATTGTTAATTGCTAGTTTATTAAGTTTGTTGATTGTATATCTTGCAAGAAAACTTGTAAAGGGGGGAATATGGGGGAATTAGTTCAGACCCTTGAAGCTAAAGCTTCCAGAGCTGAGCTGATTAAATGGCACCTGTATACAGAAAGAGAAGGAAAGGGAAGAAGGAAGGAACAAAGGAAGAAAGGAGAAAAGAAAATAGAAAACCCAGTAGCTTTGACATTCAGCAAAAGTACAAAGAGAGAAGCAAGCTAATTACTCTATCTTTTTAAATGAATATCTTCTTATTGTCTACATTTTCCTTGAAGTGAGTGTTACTAGGATGAGTTTCCCAACCTGAGACTATGGATATTTTGGAATTCTCGAGAGGGGATCAGAACACTGAAACTGTGGTTTCAGGGAGCTAAAAGCTGATGCTAGTAACGAGAGCATTTTTGACTGCTCTGTAAGTGAAATCACTTATCCTTCCTTTGGGATTCAGCTGGACAATGACTTCTGCTGTCACTCCTAGAGTGGCTCTGAAAGAGCCCAGTACCTGGGGAGGGAAGTCCTTACCTTTGTAATGGACTTTGTTCAAATGAATATGATCCTGTATGCCTATATAGTTGTTTTATGAAATTAGTGGAATTTGCTCCTACAAAACGAAAGGAACTGCTATGGACCTAGAGTTACAAAGGCACTGAGCCAAAGTATTAAACTCTCTGTGTGGAGTGACACACAGAATTGCCTTTTCATTTCATGTTAAGTGAGGTCGGAGGCAGACAAGGCAGATGGGTGGAGGAAGTTGACTGTTCCAATGGGCTGTGGCAAACGAATGTGGCTGGTGGTTTTAATATCCTAGGGGGAAAAACAAACAGCTCGTTACTATGGTCACATTTACACATCCTTCAGAGTTGCCCAAATGAAAAGGGCCATAGCAGTTAAATCTCTCCAAGGAGGTCGTTCTTCTGTAACCCATGAGACCAGCCCAGGCACCATCAGCGAGAGGGCCCAGAAATGAATGAATGGCGTGAATTAGAGAAGAGAGATCTCCCCCCCCCCGCCGCCAAACAATCATGGTGCTCCAAAATGCGGCATAATATAGAGGATATTTAAGAAGCAGAAGGCTCGCTCCGTCTTGACTGTCACACTTACTTGGCAATGTACATCTTATTGGAGAAGGACTCCGACTTCGAGATATCTGAAAACATGAAAGAGCAATGTGAGTTAAACAAGATAGAGCTCAGAGGGCAGATTCCTGGGACATGGGTAAGTCTTAAAAGCAGCCAGGGAGTTCCTCTGAGGCCCTGCACCACATGAGTCTTCCTAGGCTTTTTAAGTAAATGCACATCTAATTTGGTTTAAATTATATTGGTGATTGGAAGTTGGGTTCGATGGTTTAAGAGAAGAGAAAACTTTTTAACATGATTAGTAGGAGCTAAAATTATGACAGAGTCAATGGCTTAATGGGAGAGAATCTTTTTAACACAATTAACCAACAAAAGCTAAAATAATGACATAAACTCAAAGACTCATTATAAAAGTTTTCATGTCCAAATCCTGCCCTACTAAGGAAGGTCTGAGCATCCACAAAAGAATGCTTTTCAAATCTTACCATTACCTTCCCTAAGCAAAACCTACCACTCTGTGACTTCACGTCTGGTACCAGCTACAAGTCTGTTTCCTGTTGTGAACTCTCAAATGTGTTAGGTAAATACATGCTATCCAAGGTGGAATCTATTCTGTGGGGATCGTAGCCTTAATTAAGCCCAAAAGGCAGACCAATTAAACTATTTACATTTCCTCTTGGAGGTGCCTATCTTTGTTGAAGGAAGAGAGAGAGATGGGCAGAGAAGGGAGGTTGGCTCAGTTTCATCTTTGAGAATATATTTTATGTCCTCATCTACACTTGGGTCTATGTTGCTCTCCCTGAGCATAGAATGATAAAGAAAGGGGGGTTCAGACATGTCTCAGGACTCAGTGCAGGGAACACTCCCCTTGAATAAAATTTCTACTGAGAATCCAGAGTTCAAGTCTTCAGGGCTGGAGAAGCATCTGGTAATACTAGCCTGTTGACTACTCTCTCCTGTGATACACCGCTTCCTCTTGGGATGGGGAGACATCTCATCATGATGCTGCCAAGGTTCCCTTTTTCTTTATCAGGTCACGAAATGCATGGTCCTCTTTTTGACCTTCTTCACACACTTATTCATTTATGTAATTAAGTCTTATTTTAAAAAACCCAATAGCAAAAGGACCATGTCCATTGTGGGTCTTTTCTACTTCCCTAGCATTTCTTATGTGGTTTGCTTCCTCTGTAACATCAGACCATTCTCAAAGACCAAATCAAATGCCAGCTTTTATGCTGTTTCCTCTAGGTTTTTACATCACAGACTATATTACACCACATCACCCATGGATCTTTCAACTTGATCTGCATCATGACCATCCAACTAAGTTGTTCACGTTACATTGATCTTCCTAGATGGTGACCCATTGGTTGAGAAGACCGCATTTGGTTATTTTTGTGTCCCTCTCACATCTGGCCTTTGAGTTATGTTTGAGAGGGATAATGGATGCTTGCTAAACTCTGAGGTGATGGTGAGTCTGTTCTGCTTGGTTCTGCAGAGAAAGCCCCGCCACTGCATTGCCAGAGACATTTGGGAGATGCGAGGTATCACCACCTGCAGTTCTCCTTCGCTACTCTCTCCTTGAGAACAAGGTCGAACACACATAGGATCTCCGTTCGAAGGAACGGTAGATCAGTAGGCTGTCTATCTTGGTCCAGCCCCACAGCCAACAGATGCTGACTAAATGTTCTTTGGTGAATAATAATGTTGAGTCATTGTGATGTTTTTAGGGATGCAAATAGTGAGAGTTTCTAGAAATATTTTTTGTTATTTTTAATTTAAATAGATTAGTAGTCTTTCTAAGGATTAATATGCAAAGCAACTAATTTTATCTTTTCTACTTTGAATTTGGAGACAAATTGATACTTTAGCTGCTCATTAGAAAGTATTTTGAACTAGCCTCTAAGGAATCCCTCCAAACTCATGTATTAATTTCTATAAAAACCAGGGGCGTGTGTTCAGATCTGTGACTCAAGTGCCGCACGCCTGTCTGTCTGTTCTCCAACAGCCTGTCCAAGGGTGGTAAGAATAAAACTCTTAAATGAGTAAAGTCCTTTATTCCTTGAAAGTCCTAAACAGGAAAACTGAAAAGACACGCACTTCTATTTTTCTCTAGGCTGCTAAATTGCTTAGCCATAGTTATGTAAAAGAGAAAAATTCCCTTAGGGGTTAGTGTCAGGTCAATCACCTCTCTTTCTACCTATCGATTCGCAAACACCCCTTGCACAGGAAAGTATCACTGTAGAAGGTTTTCTGCACCAACGATTTGACAGGAATGTACCGTGCTTAATCCAATGTGGTTACGAGGGCAGACGGGGCTTAAACTCCTGCTGCGGCAGCGTGCTACAGGTCGCACAGAGCTCCACTGAGGAAAGACAAAGAGGCAGAGAAAGAGTCATGAGTTTGTGAAAGCAGGTATGGCTCACCACAGGCTTTCTGACAGGACAGCACTTTCCCTCGTCACCAATGTGGGCAACACTCCTAGTGTTTCCTGCGACACAGTATTCGGCAAGAACTTCTCCAGCAAAATCCCATTATAATGAACTTGAGGGTATCCACATTCTGGTGCTCAGAGTATTTTCATGGGTAAGCTGTTAGATGTCACATTTGGCTTTGGGATTCATGGCTGTTTGTTCACTTTAAGTATCTACCGTGTAAATGCAGCTCTGAAGTAATAAATGCTGCAGGATAAGTCAGTCTCGCTGAACTCAATGAGAGGCCTCTGCTGGCCAGCTACTGAGTCCAGATGAAGAAAAGTATACTCCAAGTGTGTGGGAAATGTGCTGTTTTAATTGTGTGTCAATGAAAAAGGGCAAATGTGTGCTTGTGGGAGAGGAGATCAATAGGAAATAACTATTTGACCGGATCGTAAAAACTGCAATCAAGGAAAAAAAAACCTGTGACCGAGTCACCTCCTTCCCTTCCAAATTGCACTTCTTTAGTAAAAATTCCTAGCAGAGAGATGTAAGGGCAAGAATCCTGTGTTATAAAAATGTTCACTGGAGAGCATATGCGTTGTCAGAAAGACAAAATCCAATTTTGATAAGCTCAACTTTTGAAACACAAAACATTTTTATGGAGATAGTTTTCACTACAATGGGATTTTAGCTTATAAAACAACATCAACATTCTAAGCTTTTTAATATAAACTTCTCTATTCCTCTACTGTGTGCACCCTCAAAGTACCTCTGCTTTCACCCAGTTCAGAAAATAGGGATTAAAATCACCACCTTGGCTTTGCTCTAGACCAAGGGACCCCCTTCAGAATTCACCTAGTTCTCTCTAGGAAAGGATGAGGTAAATAATACATCATGGTCTATGCATATCCAAGGTCCCTGTGGCCACGAATCCCAGCACACAAACTCCCTACTCTCACACACATGCACACGCACACACACACTCCATTTGGGAGGTTTTCAATTTTTTAAGATGTTCAAACCATCTCTAACCAAGAACTATAGGAAACACCCCTCCAAAGCAAATGGCTCCTTTCTCCTCACCCCTTCGGCCCCATTTTCTTCCATCCTTCCCTTCCCTATACATCATACCAAGGAGAGAAAAACAGGATACATGTATAATTTCCCCAAATGAAAAATTAGGAATGTCAAAATATCTCTAAGACGGAGCAGATAAATGAGTCATGGCTAACTCCATCTTTAGACAGAAGAGCAGCAACAAAGTCACTGCCAGGGAATTACAAAGAATTGTGGGACAGTCCAAAAATCAGGCTGCCGTTTTTTTCCTTCTCCTTTGTATGAAATCTTATCAAACTCTATCGACTTCTTTTATAGAATCTTTGGGTTTATAAATGTTCTCGAACTTGTGAATCAAACACTGGGGATGAATTGTCACTATGCAAGGCCACCGTACAAAAGCCCCTCTCTTGGTGACAGCTTCTCCCTTCATGATGACACAGTCATTCTCCATGAGAGCAGGCCACACGTGATAAAAGACCAAGGGAGCGGTGAAATCCGAGTCATAGCTGCGGCGGTACCTGTGGGAATGCACAAGAGAGCACAGAAGGTAAGAAACTGCTTTTCCATGGTAGGGATCAAACCCAGAGATTTGTGCGTGCTAGACATACATTCTATCGCTGGGGCATGGCCACCAGCTGGAAGTTAAGTGTTTTGTAGCAAAGCTAGGGGGATCTCAACTGAAAAGTTTAGTTTTGACTAGGCTTAGATTTGAACAGGGCCCAGATCCTCATTCTGTGGTTAAGGAGATGGACACATTGTTAGAACAAAAAACAGGAACAGCCAGCTGCTGGCACAGACATGCTACGAACACATGTCAACAAACTTCATCCCGTCTCTAGTCTTCTCAGAATCCTAAGAGCTATAAGTCTAGAAAATGCTAGAGGCATAGATAAAGCCCTCTGAGGCTTTTTACAGTATTTCTCATGCTGTCTCTGTGAACAAAACAAAACAAAACTAGGCGAATGTTTACATAGACAGATTGAAATGTAACTCAGTGGTCACATCTAAAGAGGAACCATCAGCAGATCAATTAGTATCAGAATGAAGATGCTGGGGGCTCTCTCACAATTTTTTATGTTTATGGATATTTTGTGGCATGAATGTCTGGGCTCTATGTCCATGCAGTGCCTGAGCAGGTCAGATCCTCTGAAGCTGGAGTTACAGACAGTTGTGGGATGCTGAGAATTGAACCCTGTTCTTTGTTCTTCCTCTGGAAGAACAGCCAGTGCTCTTGACCACAGAGCCATCTCTGCAGCCCTCTTTCTCCATCTGATGACAAGTCAACATATTTGTCAGTGACTTGGGTAAAATGTAGAAAAACTGCTCAAAAGCAGCCAGAAAAAAATCCAAAACCTAGATGACAGCACCCAATAAAATAGCTCTATAGGCTGGAACAATAAGCCAGGTGTAAGAAGACAATGCAGTATGAGTACAAGAGAGCATGCAGGTGGAGTGTGGAAAATTGGGTAAGCGTACAAACAGAGGAAACACGGGTTTTAGGCAAAGCACAAACAGCAAACAGTAATAGCAAACTTAGTTTTACTTTAAATGGGCACATGCCATTTTCATAATAAAAAACTTCTGTAATTTATTTAGCTTAATAGAGAGGGATAAGTAGGAATGAAAAAGTGCTAGTGCCCACTTTAGTCTAGGTTCCTTTATCCAGTTTTTTGATTCTTCCTTTCAAAGGTAAACTCAACAGAGCTCAGTGCCCAGGCCAAGGGTCAGAGCTATTTGTCAAGGAGTCCCCAGCCCACTTCACGTGATGCCATGAGGCCAAGGAAAGGGTTTCAGTGATGGCTTCCCGGGAAAGGAACTAAATGCCAGGTACTAAATGCTCTAATGTGTTCTGTGACTTTCTAAAACACTCTACCCCCTTGTATTCAAAGGGAATTGCTTCAGGACCCAGCAGACACCAGGGTCGCCAGATGTTCACGTGCCTTGTATAAAATGGGTCTCAAAGGCTGAATATGTGATGTAAACATGCAATTCTAACACTTGAGAGGCTAAGGCAGAAGGATTGAGTTTAAAGTCAATCTTATGTAGTTAATGAGCTCCAGGCTAGCTTGAGCTGTGTAGTAAGACTGACTATAAATAGATAGATGATTGATAGACAGACAGATAGATTTAGATGATTGATAGATGATTGATTGATAGAGAGATAATAGATATATAGATAGATGATAGACAGAAAATGTTACATTTTCATATAACCTATGGAACTTATCCTGCATACTTTAAGTCACATCTAGATTATTTAGCAATACCTAATACAATGTAAATGAGGTATAACTATTATTATTCTATACTGTTTAAGAGATAAGGAAAAATAGTTTATACATGTTCATATTTTTCCCTCATGTTTTAAATTCCCGGCTGGTTCACTCAACAGATAGGGACCTCTAGACACAGAGAGACAGCATAGAATCACATTCAATTATAGTTAGGATCTCTAATTTCAATTGCTCAGCCATCTAGGTTTCCTCTGGTTAAAAGCATGTGATGGAGAGACCCAACAGTTGCCCACAAACCAAAGTGGGTGACTATCGGAATGATAATACCCATATTCCAAAGAAGAAGGAAAATGAAGATGGAAGATGGTAAAAATCTCTGCAGAGGAAAAGACCCAACTGCAGGGCAATGCTCAAACATCCAGCTCTTCTGGAGTGGACACACGCTGGGGACAGTGACCTGAAGAACACTAGAACATGAATCAAGACACAGAATCAAGAGGATGGATCAAACTAACCAGAAGGATGTGTGGTTTCCCTCATCAGTAAGCTTTCAGGAACGCTGGGCAGCTACCGCTAAAACAAAGACCCAGAGTTCATATTCCTAAGCACTCACTACATGCCTGGCACCATCCTCAATGCTCCATCTGAGTGATCTTAGCTAGTCTTCTACAGGCCTGGGGAAGAAGCATTAAAAACTCCACTCCTTGAAAGAGAATAGACCTGAAGGACAGAAAAATAAAGGACCATTCCCAAGATCACGGGGTTACTAGGTAGAGCCAGGGTTTAAATCTAGGCAGCTTGAGGCCAGAGCTGGCCTTCTTAACCACTAGCTTGGCCTCTCCTCCGGTAATCTCCAGCTATAGATAGGATCTTGCCAAATCTCAGGGAATGTTTCAGCTTATTTCAGCTTCTTCTGATTAGAAGAATATTTGCCGTATGAAATTTGGTAGACTCTAATGGTTCTAGACAAGAGTCTGGCACACCAGTGTGCATGGAGTATGCCTGCTGTTCATGAACCACAGCCTCCCAAGCTCCATGCTGTAACCACTGCAGAAAACAGTGCACACCTTGGTGAAGATGTGTGCATCCCTAGCAGATGCCTGGACTGCTTCTGAGGTTGATGGTGCTCCGGTGTCTCTGAACATCAACCTTTGACCTCCACTCATATGCACACACATACATATACTATACACAATAATAATAATAATAATAATAAATTTTTAACTGTGTTTGCAGTCACAGAATGCATTTTTTTATTTCCAATGATCCATCAAGGCAACTCCTTAGGTCTCCCCAAAGCTAATATATTCAGTGAAGAATGAGCCCAAGGAGGATCCAGATGATGGTACAGAGAAACTCATGGCACGAGAGTGGCTACTGATCTCTCTACCCATGGTTCTTTCCCATTCATCTTCCCAGGGAACAGAGACAGTGAGCATCTTTTAGCACCTGTTCCTGTGTCTCTTACTTGTAATCATTAAAGACTTCTCCATCGGCCCCGAATGCGATATCTAGCGGTGGATCCAAGGATTGCATTGCAAAGGCAATGCAGCATATCTCCTGGATGAAGTCACTGAGGACACAGAAGTCAACTTCAGGAGGGAATGAGATCTTGGGGTTGACATTCATGGCACGGATCACATCCTGAAAAACAAATGATGGCATCGATTGGCGGTGACGGCCAGAGGATTCTCAACAGCGTGTGACTGATGGGAGATGGGAAAGAGCATGTGAATGAAAATACGTGAATCCAGGAAGGGGGGCATGTGTACCATGAGGAGAAGGATGCTGCTGCTCACTAGCAGGGAAAGAAGAGAGAAGACACAGCAGAAACAAGCCGACAAGAAAAATCCCTCTTTTAAAAACTGAAGGAAAAAAGAAATATTTAAAAAAAAATACTGAAGGAAGAGGCCCATGGTGTTTATTAGTTCATGTGTGTGGGGGTGATACATGTTACCATGTATGTTATACATGGGTGTGAGCACATATGAATGTGGAGCTCACAGGTTAATGATGGATGTCTTTCTCTATTGCTCTCACTCTTGTTTTTTGAGACAAGGTCTCTCACTGAACCTGATTTAGATAGGCTGTCAGGCCAGCCAATGAGTCCCAGAGATCTACCTGTCTCTGACCCCTCATACTGTGATTACAGACATGTGCCACCTCATCCAGATTTTATGTGTGTGCCTGGGACCTGAACTCAGGTCTTCATGCTTCCATGATGGCATTTTACCAACTGAGCCATCTTCCTTCCTGACCTTTCTTCCATGAGTAAATGTGGGAGATACCTGCCAAAAACCCTGGCTATTCCTCCACTACACCATAATATAAGTAAAATAGCTTGCTTTTTGCACTAGACAAATGGCCCGCCTCCTTTTGTTGACCCCTCCCAGCAGCTCTGTGGGATGATGATCTCTGAGGCTCCCTTTCAGAGATTAGAAAGCCAGAGCGCTGAGAGCTTAAATGAATGTGGAAGGCAACACAGTAGTTACGTGACAAAGTCAAGGCCAAATCAGTACTCATTTCCCAGAAGCCTTGCTCTTAAGAACTAAAATATTTCAACCCCCAATCTCAGAGACCCGCCTAAAGGATAGAAGTATAAAGCTCAGAACAGTTCCCCATAAGATGCCTGAGTAAGAAACTGAAGAGATGGCTCAGTGCGTAAAGCATTTGCCACAAGCATGAGGCCCTGTGTTCAAATCCCAGCACTCTCAGAAATTCAGGGTAGCTGTCTTAGCACTAAAGAGGCAGAGACAGGGGGTTCCCTAAGCAACCTGGCTAGCTAAAGTACCTAAATTGGCAAGCTCAACAAGAGACCTTGCTTTAGCAATTAGAAAGCGATCAAGGCAGATATGCAGTGTCAACCTCTGACTTCCACAGACGTGTACGCACCCCACAGACACACAGATACACATACGCACACACACACAACACTTGCATACACATACAGAAGGAAAGCAGCCAGTAAGAACTGGTTTTACAGGGTAAGCTGAATGTTGTGCTCCTCCACCCCATAGACATAATACCAAAGGTACAGTTGGATTCCTAAGCATTCAGTATTTGGTATGTCATCACCAGTCACATGCTAGTCCTCAAAAGAGACCCAACACTTACATTAACACTGCTCTGAGAGTCATATAGATCAAGATGACAAATGATATAGTCCAAGACTGTGCACTCGAAGTCATTTGACCCCACGTGCGATGGTGTCAGCATCTTCCTCACCCGGATCTTGAAATGCCTGAACGCCATTTTAGCTACGTGAAACGCCTCCTGCACGTGAAAACACAGCAAGTTTATCTGATGAGGAGGTGGAAAGGTCCAAAGAAAGGAATCAGGGAGAATTCAGAATGCAACATCAAACAGGTGTCCAGATAGCCAAACACGGCTGGTCAAACATGGTTTTGATCTGTGAGATAATATGATCTTCAGTATTAAAACATTTGTAGAAATATACACATGATAACATACTTTTAAGACAAGTAAGCATTGTGTTGGTAACTCTGGGTGCCAAAAAGCAGGATGATGCGGACCCAAGGACCTAAGTCCTGTGCTGTGGTCACACAGCAATGTCATGGTACTGGCCAACACGTTAAGAGAAAACACCCTGTCCCAGATTTCCCAACAGTCCTTTATCCCATACCTGTTATCTCATATCCCATATGCAGTAACACTGACAAGACTTGGTTTCTCAGGCTTTAACCAAATCCCCTTAACCAAATCATAAAGTAGCTTTAACCAAATCATTCTTGGTTACATAAACTAGGGCCTGGCAAGATTCTCTTATGAAGAACCAAATGGTAAATGCTTTAGGCTTCACTGGCTACAATTTCTGGCACTGATTAATTTTTATCATACCTCTTTAAAGGTATATACCCATTCTTCATTCTTAGCAGCTGGGCAGTGTTTTAGAAATGAGCCAGAAGTGGCTGACCTTTGACATAAGTGAATAGACCCAGGATTTTTGATACATTTGCTCTCACACTAACAAGATGTGCTGGTGTAGTGTCATATCACAAAAGGTACACTATCAGTCGATTTGACGTGAACGCATTTGAGACAGTCCTGTGTTGAGTGATGGACACTGCAATAAATGTCTGCTCAACATAAATGCTAATAGTATATGTGATAGTTCACAGTTGTAAAAAAAATGAATAGCTCCCAAATATATTTAATGAAAGGATGGGAGGGAAGCAAGGGGAGGACTGGAATCCCCTCTCCCCAGTGACTTCAGGATCTACCAGACTTTTAAGATTGCACTGTTCACTTTGTGATGGATCTCCCACTGCCCCAAGGACCCGAGGTCCAACTGCAGATGTCGCATTTACCACTGTAGCGATGTAAATGATCCGCTGCACCGTCTCTGCCCTGTCGATGCAACGCCGCAGCAAGCACTGTGCATCCAGACGGGCCTGGGAATAGGCATCGCTGAATCGGGAGAGGAGAGCAGCTTTGCGAGCCACGCTGGACATTTTGGACCGGTTCGGGGACGGGCTTCTGACCTTGGCCACTGCGGTGCAGGGGCTGTTGGACCTGCTGTGGCTGCGGCTGCGGCTGCGGCTACAGCGGGTAGGGCTAGGAGACCGGCTCCTCACTGACCTGCAGGTAAACAAGAATCAGCTGGGCAAGACTGTGACTCACTCTGCCCTTGTTCCCGGGCTTATTGAGCTCTTAGTCTTCTCCGCATACACTTCACAAATGGCACACTAATACCCTACAGCCTCTCACATGTGGGCAGGCAGGGGGTCTGTAGGGATGTTCTCCCCACTAGGAGTAGGCATTTTTGTCTCCAAGGGCCCCAGAAATGGGAAAGAATACTCCATATTTACCCAGCGAATTAGTAATCACAACGCCCTTTCATCATGAGAACTCCAAGTTATATTTTCAGTCACCCAGTGTCTCCAACTTTGACTGTTGAGCATTTCACAAAGGGGGAACCGGAAGTCCTCAAGGACTATCTGGAGGTACCGCCACCAAATGAGGACCGGAGTTAGCATACAAGTCAGATGCTGGAGTTTCTTAAACTGACCTTGAAGTAGTAACACAGCATCCAAGTACTTCCCAGGACCTTGTGATTGAAACTGGGTTGCTATCAAGAGCAAAGTAAACTATTAGAGGTCATACCAGTCAGCTCCACAGCAATGAGGCCCCGAAGAGAAGGCTTACAGAAGGAACTATGCAAGTACAAGGGTGAAGCAGTCGTCCAGTCAGCCTACTCTGTGAGTGGGGACTGTCACCTTCCTTCCTGGTGTTGCCAGTTCCCATGGGGCAAATACTTCCACTACTCCCATTGTCAATATCGGCACTGCACAGAGGAGAGCCTCCGCAAACGAAGGACTCAGGAAACACCGAGGCAAATGGGGATAGGTAAGGAGCCAATGCTTCAGTAACCTCACTCAAGAGGTGCCAGAGGGGAGAGGGGAGAGGGGACTAGAGCAAGTGAGGAACTGAAGTGTTGGTGACACAGCTTTGTCCTCACTTACCCTACTCATCTCGCCATCGGGTTGAACAGCAGGGATTTCATGAAAACAACCTATGCACAGACCATCAACAGAGTGAGAGAGAAGAGAGGTGTGGTGCTTCTTCACACCTCGTATTCCACCACTCGAAACAATGAGGCAGGAGGATTGCTAATCTCGCGCCAATTCTGACTACATAGTGAAATGCAGGCCGATCTTGGCTACAAAATGGGACTGTGGCTCAAGGGGGAAAACGCAGTGCGGTAAAATGAACAACCGTCTCTAGTCACTGGACACAGGACTCCTGGGCTTCTGGGGAAAGAGTGTCAGGTTATGGAACATTCTTTCAACATATACTATCCATTGAAGAAACAGCTCACACAAGCCTGGTTTCAAGGCCAAGACACCACCTTCATAAGTTCTCAGCCATTTTTCCTGGATAGAAGGTGAAAGTTCAAGAAAATAACCCTCTTACAAACTGGAGATTCCCAGGCCATTGGCGTTTTGATTTCACTCTGTCATCCTCTCCCTACTGTCCAGGCTTTAGCTACTAACTAAGAAAAAAACTGAAAGGCAAATTAAAGGATCTGGGAGAATTTGTCACACCTTCCCTGGAGACCGGATTTCTCAGCAGACAACACAGCTATCTCATCCTTCAGATTTTGGAGATGTTTCTCATAGTCGAACATCACCTCTTGGCCCCGTGGTTCTAAGCCCCGTGCTTCTGAGGCCCGTGCTTCTGAGCCCCATGGTTCTGAGGCCCGTGTTTCTGAGCCTCGTGGTTCTGAGCCCCGTTTGCTTGGAGCTCTACGGTCAGATCTTGAAGCCTCTGAGCGCCGACTCTCTGAGTTTCTGTGACGAGCGTCTTCCTGGGCTTGAAGTGATTTAAGTCTAACAACAAAGGAAATGGAAATGAGAAAGAAAGGAAATAGGATGGGAAAAATGAAGCATTGTTTTAGGGGGTAGGGAAGGGATTAGAAAAGGAAGAAGAAAGGGGATGGGAAAGAAGAAAGGAAGGAAGAACACAGATGCCACTCGCATGCCATTGCTGCATGGGGAGAGTCCGAAGGAGATAGATGTGAACACATACAATAAGTAAGGAACAAAATCACAGAGATGGGGATTCAACCCACTTCTACAGCTTCCAAGGTGGGAGGCTCCCTGAAGAAAGGCTATGTATGTGGGTCCTCTGGGAACAGCAGAGTGTTTTACAGCTGAACTCATCTTCCCGGCACTAAACTCCAGAAGCATTTATCCTTCAAAACTTAGTCCAACCCTGGTATGATCCCTACACTCAGGAGCTCATTTCTTGAACAGAGTATGAAGGAAGACTGCACAAGGCTAGCTGGAGGTGTGGACTTCTAAAAAAAAAAATAATGCAGCATTAAAATAAAAGTGTTAGAAATAAAATCGGCAGCCTCATTACGATCCAAAGAGGTGTGACCACTGTAACACAGAAGCAAAAGCCCAAGCACCTGCGTTGATGAAGACAACAGTGGAGGAGGAAAGAAGAAGATTGGGATGTAATGGAGCCAGGGCACTGAAGGATTTAAAGGCGCGCTAGAAACAACAGAAGACAACCGGGTAACATCAGCCATGAGTTCAAGGTGGTGTACCAACCAGGACATAAGAGAGCAAACTGAGGCAGGAGAATAAAGACGTGGAAAACATAACAGCATCTCAAGAAGCCTCAGGAGTGTTCTAGAAGAAAGTAACACTAGAACATATATAGAAACTCAATTAAGCTAAAATATATGTGAAAAGTATCAAAAGATGTGTGTCTTGGTGTGTGCACATATGTGCATATAAAATATACTTCCCAGTTGCTCCTTTGAGGGGGAAAAGGGGGGCTTCAAAATTAAGAGAAGATAAAGGGTACAGAGCTCATCGTTTCCCTCTAGAAACAACCGTTAGGATCTAGTCCAAAGTCTAAATTAAGATTCACCAAAAATGTATTCCAATGTCTTTTAATCCAGAATTAAAAGTTAATATCCAAGTATGTGCTCAACATGAAGGAAATTCGAGAACAATTTAAGATGATGAACCTATTTAAAACTAACGTCTGCATTACTTTTATCTCGGTGATATGTATGTATGTATAATGAAAAGGTGGAGTCCAAAACCATACAGACCTCAATCTGCTCTTAGCTGTTTCAATCTATTAACTGGAAGAAATAAAGTGGTAATGTGCCATAGTATGAGGAGAGGGGTTTTAGGCTCCTGGATACTATACTACACTTTAGAAATTTCCTGTAGTCAGTAAGAAATTCTTGTAGTGAGAAAAAGAAGCTAAGTATTCATAAAACGCCGCCGCCCTTCCTCAGTCATGGTGAATTCTCGCATTTGTAATAAGTGGCTGGAAAGCTAAACTCGGTGGCTCGGCAGCAGGGTTTTATGGGTTCTTGTTTTCTTACTGCTTTTTTAGCTGATTTATCTCCTCCTCTGCAGCCACGAGGGATATGGTTGATCTGTTCCTGGTTCCTTCAAGACTCTTTCCAGTGTCAGCCAGACTGTAAGAGAAATCAGTAACTAAAACCAGATTTTCCCAAATTGGCAGACTTTCCAACTCAAGGCATAGATTTTCTAGGAAACTCCTGGCCTGAGTTATAAATTTGCCATTAAAAAAAAAAACCATCAGATTCTCAGCCCTCAGACCATGTTGTAGACTTTACAATGGAGTCAAACAGAAGCCAGCATCCCTTGCTTAGTCAAACGCAGGGAGATTACAGAGCTAGTCCCTAAAAGACTGTGATAACTATCAACATTAGATGGTAAAGGATAAAACTCAGTTCCTACTTAGTCCTCTTATATCACCTACCATTTCCATCCAGACCCCAGGTAGCCTCTCTATGGAAGCTCTCCATTTTCCACTATGGACCAATTCCTATTCTCACTGTTTGCACTGTGTGCCTTCACTTATTTTTCTAGTACTTTTTCAACATAAAAATAGTCATTCGTCCATTGTGGTGGTTAACAATAGTTACCAACTTGATTCTATTAAGAATCTTGGCAAAGTAAGTCTTTAGAGGTATGTCTATGGGGATGTTTTCAGGAACGATTAACTGGAGAGAGGAAGAATAACCTTTAGTAGAGTCAGAAGCATCCCATGGGCTGACTAGTGGGGAACATGAAGAGGTAGCCACTAAAGGCTAGCATTCTCCTGGCTCTACTTCCTGATCCACAAAAATATGAGAAAGCAGCTTCCAAATGCCTCCAATGCCTTGTCTCTCTGGCATACCTTCCTCTCTGTGATAAACTATATCCCTCTAAACCATGAGCCAATGTAAATGTTTTTCTCCTAAATTTCATCTAGTCTGGTATGCTGGTTAATTTTATGTCAGCTTGACACGAGCCAGTCATTTGGGAAGACAGAACTTGAATTGAGAAAATGTCCTCACTAGCCTGTGATGCATTTTGATCATGGATTGCCCTCTGAGGGCCCAGCTCACTGTGGGCAGTGCCACCCTTAGGCAGGAAGCCCTAGGTGCTATAGAAAGCAGGCTGAGCAAGCTATAAGGAGCAAGCCAGTAAGCAGCACTCTTCCATGACCTCTGCAGAAGTTCCTGTCTTCAGGTTCCTGCCATGAGTTCCTGCCTCCTTTCCCTGGATGAGGGACTACAAGCTGTAAGATTAAATAAACCCCTTCCTCCCAGGCTGACTTGGGTCATGATGTTTTATCACAGCAACAGAAAACCCTAACTAAGACATCAGCTTTTTAGTCACAGCATTGACCAAAATTGGTCCTAAAAAACAGGGCCAGTGATGTGACTCCCTTGAGCAGGAGGCTCATTCAACTGGCGTGTGGAAATAATAGGGAAGAGTTTGAAACTGCAGGCTGGAGAACGCCCTAGAAGGCTGTAATTGGAGCTTAATGGATCTCTGGGAGGTGTTTCGAGGACCAGAATGAAGAGATGAACCATGTGAACTGCAGAAGCAGGAACAGTACCAGCTCAGATTTAGACTCAGAACTTCACGGGGAATGGGAGTAGAAGCCTTTAGTATCATTCTGGCCAAGAACCTGGCTGCATTCTGTCCACACCCTGAGGCTGAACTTAAAAACAGTGCATCATTTGTTTGGCAAAGGGGATTTCAGCACAGCATAATATCCAGGTTGTGGTGTGGTGATTGCTCACCGCATTTCCCAGATTTACAGTGAGAGAGAATGATGGAGCATAAAGACGGGGAAAATGTGCGGTGCGCTGAAGAACCACGTGACCCTGTCTAAGGCTACAAACAGAAGTGTGCAGTTTAGTGGGGAAAGAAATGTGGACCCAGTTCAAGTTGAAGATCAGGCAGGAAGAGGTTAAAGACATTAACACCATTAATGAGAAACTTTGGATGCTGCACAGGGATGACACAAACGTTGCCTAAAGGACAAGATCCCAACCAACAAGAGTTCCTGGGTATGTTCATGCAAATTCACTTGACAGGAGAATGCCTGAAAAAAACATGGCCTTCGAGGTACACCACAGAAAAACAGCTGAATAAGAAAGTGTTTTCCTGGGTTCAGCGAAGAAGTCCCACAGGTTGCTGAGCTATGGTCCAAAGGGACTAGGTTACATCTCAAGATGGCGGGAGAACTTTGAGTTAGGCATATGGTACTGGTTTTGCAGGCAGGTGCACTGTAAGAATGAAGGAGGCATGGAGGTGAGAAACCAAGGATCCAGAAAACCAGTGAGAGCAGGTGATGTGTATCAAGGTTGGTTAGCCTGCCTACAGCTTCAGAGTGCACTGCGCACGAAACCGAGAAAGTACAGCTTATGTTGCAGTGAAGACCCCAGAAAGAAGGGACTACCTGTAAATCCAGTGGAACCTAGATAATTCCACAAGAAACTCCCCCCCAGCCACGCTTGGAGCCTCAGGATTTGGTTTTTGCTAGGTCTGTCTTGCTTTGCTCTATTTCTTTCTGTGCTTCAGTTCATACCTTTAAGGAATCGGCGTGTTTACTGTGTCGCTGTATATTCAAAGTATAGAACTGACTTTTTAGATTAGATGGGTTATGGAGTCCCTTGAATCTCAGAGAAGACTTTGAACTTGCACTTCTGAACAATTCTAGGACTCTTAAGACGATGGGAATTCCTAGAGATGAACTAAATGCATTGTGCACTTTGAGAGCAGCATGAGGCTATACAAGCCAGTACATAATACTAGGATTTAAAGCCCTGTACTTGGGTGTCAGGCTGGTTAGAGTTGGATTAGTGATGGTTGCTTTTCCAAATTCTCTTTTTATAGTGTCTGTGCTCATGCAAGCCACAGTGCATGTGTGGAGGTCAAAGGACAACTTGTGAGAGTCATTTCTGCCTTTTCAGACACGGAACTTAGCTCATCAGGCTTGACAGGAAACACCCTTTAACCACTGAACCATCTTGCCAGCCTCATGGCAGTTAATTCTGATGATAGAGCGAGAAGCATCTAAGGTATCCGTGAGGCACTCCTTTAGGATCTTGTCCTCGAAGGTGCTTCCATAGAAGATTAGCTGAGAGAGAAAGGCATTCTCTAATGTGGACAGGACCATCAGATACTTCTGGGGAAACTAGGAAAAGGAAGAAAGCCAGCACAACAATATCCCCTTTATCTTCTTCAGTCTCCCAGTATGTGAGCAAGCAGCTTCCTGTTGTCACAGGCAGGAGCTGCTCCTGCTACCATGGCTTCCCTGCCATGGTGGACTACATTGCCTCCCTTACATTGCTTTTCGGTAGATATTTGGTCACAGCATGAAGAAAAGTAGTGTGTGTGTGTGTGTGTGTGTGTGTGTGTGTGTGTGTGTGTGTGTGTGTGTGTGTGTGATATAGATATATATGGTTTATGTCATTGATTTCCACCACTTACTAAGGACAATTGTCCAAATGACTTGGTCAAAATTAGTATCCAGGACTCTCAACTTGGATTAAGCCACAGCATCTTTCTCTGACCAGAGAATTCAAATTTAGCAAGTGAAGATCAGATGGACATTGGATGAAGACCCGTGGTTCTCAATGAAACTGTCCTGGTACAGGGGGACATCACAGGCTCACAAAGGGTCCATGACATCTGTGGCTTGCCTCTCATGAAATATCTAGGCTGTTTCCATCACAGTAGTCCTGAGGCTAGAGAGTATGAGTCTTTCAGTGAAAAAATAATGGGGGTTAATACATCGGGATCTTGTTATGGTTTGAATCTTGCCCAGAGCTCAAGTGGGGTAGGCTTGATGCCTGGCTGGAAATGCTATCGGGGGCACGTGGGGCCTGCTGGGAAGATACAAGGAGCGTGCATTCAAGGGGACGCAGAGACTGTCCCTTCTCTTCACTGCCCAGCCATTTCTCTGCACTGTGCACTCCCTGTCATGATATGCTGCCTCATCACAGTCCCCAAGTGAAGGGGCCCAGAGACCACGATCTCTGAAACCATGAACCAAAATAACTGTTTCTCCTTTTAAGTTATAAATCTCAGGTATTTTGTCACAGGATTGGAATCTGGCAAACACGGGTCTTCGCTGAGAGAATAAAGCAGACAGGAAAATAATGGGATGAAGAATCCATACCAAGCCCACAGAACCCAGGCAATCAGTCACTACTTAAACGTGAGCCCACCTCCACCTTACACATACCACCAGACACAGCTTCAAGCTCAGAGTGCCCTCTTCCGCTGAGCGCCACTCACATTTATCTCATATTCATACTATAAACTACAAACTATACTACTCCTCTTTACCCTCAGCACTTAAAGCCCGTCACGTAGATCTTTGTGAAAGATGAAATACGAAATGAATGAATAAATAAACTGTCTACAGTCTAAAAGAGTGCTGGATTCGAAATGGCTTAATACAGCTGTTGCAGGTTGAAGGGAAATTAGCTTATTCTAAAAAAAATATTGAATCTATTACAGATTTTTAAGGTAAATGTAGAAAGATGATTTCTTCAGTTCTCTCTTGATGAGAACTCTCTTGATGAGAGAACTGAAGAAAATCAACAGTAATGAAAGAAATGAACCAAGAGGAAAAGTACAGACAGATGAGGAAGTACTCTCCCTCCTTGCACACAGTATGAACATATATGTACAACTGCACACACACACGCATAGTTCTAATTCCACACATTTGGATGACATGATGAATAGATAAGAGGTAGAGATACATATTCTTGAACTAGAAGCTATTTTAGTCAGGTGAATATATTTTATTTAAATGGTTTGTGATGGATTGATTTGATTCTTTGAGCAAATTTCTGGTATAGGAAACACAAACTCCATCATTTGGGAGATCATCAATAAAAACAGAATAAGAGCCAAAGAGGTGTTAAACAAAACTAAGCAAAATAGGAATATGGCAGCAAGTATCTCCATGTAAGCTTTTGGAAGGAAAGGAAGTCACTCAGAAGCAATAAAGTAAATGGAACACGTGACATGAACGGATGGGTTGGTGCTTGGGACACTATTCTTACAAATTTCTATCCTGGATTTTCAAAGACAAAGCTTTTTTTTTAAAAAAATATGCATGGTGACCTTTATTTTATAGCTAGGGTCCACTAATGAGTGAGTACATACCATAATCATCTTTCTGGGTTTGGGTTACCTCACTCAGGATAGCGTTTTCTATTTCCATCCATTTGCATGCAAACTTCAAGATGTCCTTGTTTTTTACCGCTGAGTAGTATTCTAATGAGTATATAATCCACACTTTCTTGATCCAT